>MJUU01039936.1:0-21758 GCA_002080025.1 Modiolus philippinarum
TTAGATAGTGTAATATTACAAATAAAATCGGTTTTCGGTTTTCGAAAGCACCATTTTCGACAGATAATATTTGATAGAATACAAATAACCAAAAGATCTGCATGAAAAGCTAATATAAGCTTAGCTATGCATGCAAGAGATACTCCTTAACTTAAAGCAAAATTTTCTATTTTTTTTATATCTCAAGTTTAAGTGATTTAGTGATTTTTATGAAATAACCAAATACCGAAGTTACTATTAATTTTTTTCCTGCATATAGTTTGAAAAAAATAATTGCTTCGGAATACTTAACATCAGGGATACTTTCTTGACTCCATAAACCTTTGTATTAAAAGAAGTCCCCATAAATATCTAAAATATTGCTTACTTTCAAATCACGATCAACTTCATATTTCAGGCAGAAATGGAGACAGTGTTAGATCTGGCTGTACATCCTTCAAAAATAATTTATGCTAATACGTGTAAACAAAAATCTTTTATAAAGTATGCTGCAGCAAAGGGTATAGAGTTAATGACATTCGACAGTGCTGAAGAATTAGTAAAGATACATTCTGTTTATCATAGTTCAAGGTATGTACAAATTATAGAATAGACAGAGTTAGAGTGTTTGGAGTGTTTGTGTACCTGTCGTACATGGAAAACAACAAAATAAAAAAATGAAGTAAAATTAAAATCTAAAATAAATATACAAGAGAGAAGAGGTCAAAATTTTTGGAGTTAGCTCCTTTTGCGAGAGTATAAAGAAAATAGATGCATCACCCTGAACCAAGACGTCCAAGGTGATTTAACTATTCTCTTTACATCCGA
This sequence comes from Modiolus philippinarum, assembly GCA_002080025.1. Classification (NCBI taxonomy): domain Eukaryota; kingdom Metazoa; phylum Mollusca; class Bivalvia; order Mytilida; family Modiolidae; genus Modiolus; species Modiolus philippinarum. The sequence goes on from MJUU01039936.1 coordinate 808, forward strand.
AATTGTTGAACACAATGCCTGGTTTTGCATGTTTTGATGTCAGAATGCTCGAAACTTTTTATATAGAGTTATGGTTTTCAACTTTCAGAATCGTAAAAATGAAATTGCAGGTTACACGTCATAACTCTCATAGGATTAAACCAAACGTCACTGGATTGTTGACCACAACGCCTAGTTGTGCAAATTCCTGACGTTTTTTTTTTCAAATATGAACTAAGTCGTTACTTGGTTGCCATTTCTCTTACATCTTTAATCCGACTGAAACCAATATCTACTGAATTGTTGAACGCAATGTCCAACTTGTTATGTATATTGCGTGTGAAAATGCCCAAATAAACAATGAAAGGATATGGAAGGATATCGAGTAAATACGCCAAAATAAGACAGAGTCTCTACAAACATGACAGACGATATCAATGAAACAACGCTTTTATTGTTGTTCTTCATCTTGAAGTCACCATGAAGTCTTCACAATGAGCTTGGCTTAAACCTCATAGTACTTCAACACATTTTGGCTGTAAAGTNTGAAGACCGTAGATGCTTTGTTTTGTGTCGTTTTAACCCCAAACCCCCCGGTGCAACCCCCCCCCAGCCGAACGCAACCCATTTTTTAAGTCCCCGTACATTCCCTCTTCAAAATAAAACATGTTAACACGAGCATAACCTGCGCACACTCGTGGAATTTAGCCCATTTTAACCCATCTATTTCATCTTTTGTTAAAGTTTTTCTTTCAGTTGCTTCAAAATGTTGACCAAATGCTTTCCAGTTGTAAAAACGAGGTATCAAATGATTGCATATTGTAAGAACTTTACAAAAACCCAAGTTTTTACAATTTCTGTGCCCAATACGTTCTATAGCGCAATTAAACGTACCCCTACCCCAATGAAATATTGACAAAAACTGATATTTTCATTGAAATTGCGCAATTTTGATGGTCTAGAGAACCCGAAGTGAAACTCAATTCTGAAAATTGTTTTTTAGTTTTTAAATCCATTTTCTTTAATATAAAACATGCTAAGGCGATGTTAACATATTTTAAAATATTCAAAATTTTCAAATTTTCAAATAGACCAAATACATGGATCTTTGAATAATTTCGTTTTTGAATAAGTGTTGTCTTTCTTTTGCCTAATAAACGTTTTAGTGAAGAAATATCATTTAAAATAAATTCATTATATTTGCTTTACAACCATTACAAAAAATTGCTACTTTTAGGTAATATAAACATCAAACATCAATAAAACTTCCCCTACCCCAACAAATTTACTGTAAAATTGTCAATTTTTTATCTATTTTTGCAGAAATATAACCAGAACACGAAAAATGTGTGTTGTTTATGACAATATTGCATGAATAACATTACGATTTGTTATTTTAACAACCATTTGTTGACTTAAACTCAATATTTTGCCCGAAATTGATGAAAAATGGGAGTTTTTAACATTTTAGAATTGTCCAAAGTTCACTGTTAAATCGTTATCTATGCAAAATCTAGAGGATATATCTGCAGATATGCCAATAAATTGTACCTAGTAACACATTAGTTGTCTCAATACATTAATTAGAAAAACAATGAGTGCTTAACGTGACTCTGAATACCGAAAATCTTACCCCTACCCCAACAAATTTTCCCTAAAATTGTCTATTTTTTTCATGTTCGCATGATAATAACCAGAACACGTAAGATGTGTGTTGTATATGACAATGTTGCATTAATTACACCGAAAAACACAGGAAAAACTAAAGTACTGACATTGTGAACTCCCATAAAAACCGGAAGTGACATCAGGTGCTCCGGATGGGTAAGCATGTCCTGCTCCGCTAGCGGCACCCGTCACACTATGTAAAAGATGCATTTGATTTATTGTAATATGTAATTGTAACACCAAAATATGGATAAAATCGAATATTTCGGGAATTTCCAGCATTTCAGAATTTTACGAAATCCAATTTTCAATTGTTGAATAACTGCCCATAAACCACACGCATGATCTTATTTGTGATATATGTCAGTCTCTTTGTGTTTTGGTGTTTGAAAATGATATGTCATTGGACCTTTAAACAATTTTTAAGCTTTTCAAGCTGAATAAAACGAAATAAATTGTGCTGAATGTGTGTGGTAAGGGTAATATGTTTGTAATTTATGAGACTGTAGTTAGTCTAAAATGTTTAAAAGCATACTCTGTAATTGCTAACATATAATGAAACGATATTTAACCAACATTTTCAAGTTACATATCAATTTCATGAAGTATATACATCTCAAAGTAAAAACAGCAGAAATAATGAAAAACGGAAAATACTAATTTTGCACACAATTTTAGGCAGAGGAGTCGAAAAGAGACCTTTTAAAAAAATTTAATCTACCTCAATAATCTTCTGCATGTCAGCTTTAGTTAAATAAACACTATAATTTCCATTAAACATTATCTTTTCATTATTTAGAGCCTGTATTTCAAATTTTCCCTTAATTTTTAGGGGGAGGTGTGCTAATTTTGGCATTTCTGGGCGTACATTATGTCTTAAACTAAAATGTGTGCGCACAATTTGTTGCTAATATATCATAAACCATTATTTAATCTGTCATTATTAAATATATAATCAGATTTTATTATCCTAAAGTCAGAAATTTGAAATTGTGAAAAAAATCTAAAATTCCGAAATTTTCCATCTTTCAAACATATTATAACGAAAATCAAAATTTTATGGACTTATTGTATCACAACTAACAAGTGAGGCATAAAAACTAGATCAAATGACGAGGTTGTTTATCTGAAAGGAATTCACAGCCTAAAATCATTATTTTCGCATTTTTTATGGCAGGGGAGGGGTACAGTTTTTGTATCTGCAGATTATAAAACGGGCATAAATGGCCCAAAAAGTAAAGGATATTAAATAAGGTTTAATTTGGTACCAAATTACAGTAGATATTACTTATCGTTAAATTTTATGGAGCTTAAAAGATGAAACTTAGGTTAAAACGAAAATACAAGACTTTTTCATGGTGTACTGTAAAAGTGGCCCTATACTGTCTATGCGTGCAGGTTATGTTCGTGTTAACATCATTTTCTTTGACGAGGGGATAAAGAAAGACTGAAAAAAATCGGTCTGGTTCGGAAGTAGGGGTGCACGAAGTGTTTGCAGCCCACGGACTAGATGTTGTCTCCTTGACATTTACCCCATTTCCTTTCTTTTTCATATTCATTGGATTGTCGCCAAAAATGCATGGTTGTACATTTTTTAATCTGGTTGAAATCAATCATGACTGAACTGTTGAACACAATGCCTGTGCTGTACAAATTCTATATAAGAAAGTTTTCTGTGCAGACTTATTATTTCAACTTTCAAAATAGGAAAAATAAGATTATGGGCCCAACTTCTCATGTATCACCAGTCTGATAACAACAAAAAGTTGCATTAAGTAGCATTAAGTTTGTTGGCGATGCTTCCCTTATATCTCTGATTAAAATAAACTCCAACTTCTTTGAATTGTTGGCAAAAATGCTTAGTTGTTCATATTGTGTTTATGAAATGATAAAATTAAAAATGAAAGGACAAGGAATAGGTGAAGATGGGACAAAATATCTACAAATACACGATTAAACCGTTTTTTCTCACTTACTTCACAGAGTGGTGGACTTTCATACCTTTCAAAATTCAGTTTGAAAGGGACAGCTCATCTAAAAATTATTTGTAACAACATTTCCTTGTTTTGCATATTGCTTTCTCTCAATGCTTGGAAATATTTTATCGAATTATGCTTTTGGTTACTGAAAGAGTTTCGCAAATTGAATAGGGAACATTTGTTGTTGTGAAGAAGACACACTTCGAGTTGATCTTCTTTTGTTATATCTAAGAATTTTGATTTTCGTTATATGGTCGAGTTTTACCAGAAAGCCGGTTCTATTTGGAACCTGACAATATCTAATTTTTTGTAAATTTTGTTTAAAAGTAAGGAGTATCTCCATCATGCATATCTATTTGGAACCTGACATTATCTTAATTTTTGTAAATTTTGTTAAAAAACTAAGGAGTATTTCCATCATGCAAAGCTCTGTCCTTAACTGATTTTGACTTTCCATATCCCCTCATTGTTAATTTCCATTTAGATCATATTGGTTATTATTTCTATATCAGTTTTTAAACATCTTCAAGTTTATCGTAATTCAAACGTTTAGGTTTTATCTGCACCTAAGAGACATAAGTTGTCGAAATGCGCATATGCAGAATTTAAATTTACAGTTATTTAGGTATTTAGTTATTTGATAAATGAGGATGTATATCAATAAAAATTTAAAGGAGGCTCCTGGTGTTGTTTATATCAACGATTTCTTCAAACCTATTTTAATCGATTAAGCATTGTAGACTAAATGAACCGATAAAAAAATGTAAAAGTGTGCTTTTATCGAAGATAGAAGATATTAAAAATTTGGCAGTTAATGTATTTCACTGGATTTTCCCTTAAAACGAGTACTTTTTTGTCTAATAGCTAGGAAGTTATATCGTGGATATTATGGAGACTTGTCAGGCATTTATTTGATCTATAGAAGATATTTCTATGAAATAAAAAGTGGGGGTCCTTGTGCAAGTTTTTAAGCTATTGAACTTGAGAAAATCAGAAGAGTTCCGAAATCTGACACAAATTTAGAAATGTGATGAATAAGCCATCTTAACTTAGAGAGACAATAGACCATCCTAATTAAAGCTTTTTTTAAACATAAGAGGCAAATAAATTTACGTATCAAATTCATTTCAATCATTTATAACCACAATATGACATGCAGTGATATAAGGTAAGTGAGAAACCAACCACATAAAACAAAAAAAACTCAGCATTATCTTAAGAATTAATCATTTTAAAATATGCCATAGTTATACGACATCTGCTTGAAAATTTCACCTTTCCATGGTAAATAATGAATTGTCTTTTAATGATATTTTGTAAAAGGGCAAGAATAAATTTGATTTTTTCAGTTGCATTGACTCATTCAGTACCACCAGATAACAAATATTTATTACACAGTTATTAATTACAATGGAATAAAAAAGATAACAGGAAACACCTACAATGGCCGAAAAACATAGCCACATGTCACAAAGTAAATAGGAACTGCACAAGAAAAAAAAACCAAAATAAAAATACAAAAGACAAACATAATAACGATAGGAACTCAGGACAGCCGGACTTGGTACCGGCACTAGCAAAAGCCAGCGGTAGGGTTAAACCGGTTTATGGGTACCCAAACCTCCCCTTTCTCTGTCCCGTTTCCCTATAGTATAATAAATATACGAATAAAACCCATACAGGTAGACTACTAACTCCATGACCACAATCTAGAAAAGAAAAATGGGGGGACAAAACGTAATTTTGAAAAACAGGTCAAGGAGTGCTCGCCGCTAAACTGCCGGCTTACTCAAAGAGCTTAGTCTGCTGGTAAAACACTGTCGCACTACGGAAGGAAAATCAAATTCAAAACTCCCAATGGAATGCATATAAAAACTAGTTTTCTCACTTACTATGGTACTCTACTGTCTCCGTATACTTTTAGAGAAGGCACCATTAATTTCGCTCTTTTTGTTCATTACAATATAACTGCACACTTAGCCTTAGACCCAAAAATAGATAAGTCTATCGGTGGGAACATATACATCTCGCGAAAGAAGGACACCATCATGGAAAAAGACGAAGAATCTCCAGACATTGAAAACTTTACTTTTTTATTTTAGTGTTATAAATGCTAAAACATAGACTTTTATTCAGCCGTTGTTTTTAATTGTTTGTCGGTATATCTTCATTCATTCAACGACACACATTAAAGCAAAAGAAAAGAGAGGGAAAGAAGAAAATATGAAAGAAAAAAAACAGGAACTTTGTTCGAGTGAGATAATATTAGTCTCGTACCAGAAATATTGCATTGATATTGCATAAAATAGTATTTAGAAAAATAACAAAATACTGAAATTACTGTGAATTTATTGATAAAAAAAGATAAAAATTGAATAATTATTCCTTCACTTCAGTTATGACATATTTATTTTTGTGCAGACTTTTGTTGAGAATAAAACCACCTACAAATAAAATGGACCAGTCTAAACTCCGTCAAAAGTTCGGATGTGCGGTTGACCAGGCTGAACATCTTTTAAAAACTGCACAGAACCTGAAATTAAACGTTGTCGGTGTCAGGTAATTAAATCTAATGATATAGGTTATCAACCTGAAAAAAATACCTCCAGCGACCCAACGGTAAAAAGCTACGGCAGTAGAATTACAAGGGAACATAGTACAAGATTATATAAATCAAAGTCCAGACACAAGGTGAAAGCAAGAACATCAGAAGACGGAAGATAAAAAACGCTACATAACCACAAGACACAAACACTACAAATGCAACAATAAAAACTCAAGCATTTACAGTGTGAACTCTCAAAAAGGTGATATTAGGTGCTCCGGAAGGGTAAGGGTAAGTGTTGACAAAATCCAATATTAACCAATTTCAAAGTCTAAAAGTGTATAATTAAATGATATTTCAAATAACATTGATTTTCATAGGTCATGTGTAAATGAACATGAGCTTAAAAAGACAATATTTAATTAAATAATACATTTAAAACAACACAGTATGTCAACATTTTTATTTTCCATTTGAAGTCTTCAGTAATATCAGTATACATTTGTACATATATCCACTTACAGCCGTTGCGTCCAAAAGTGAACAATAGAATGTTATGAAAAATTGACTATTCTATAAAGCTTGACCAACCAAATGGTGTTTTTATATTCCGACAGAGATAATTTATTTTTAACAAATAACTAAATACCGAATTCACTCTGAATTTACTTTCTGCATATCGCATTTCGACAACTTATGTCTCATCAGTGCAGATAAAATCTAAACGGTTGGAAGACCATAAACTCAAAGATGTTTAAAAACTGACAGAGAACAAATAACCAAAGTGATCTAAAGTTAAAGCCAAAATCAGCAAGTGAAATGTTATTTAAACATTAGAAAACATTCTACTTTTTCACTTTCAAGTTAAAAATATTTATTATATAGATTGCGATGAAAGATTTAAATTTTCTGGTAAAATAAAAGTGATTATTAACTGAGAAATCATCCCATAATTTTACTCTAAGAACTGACATCACAATTACATCGGAAAGGTAGTTCGTTAGATTAATAAATATTTTAGTATATCTATATAATAAAAGTTATAACTAATCCTAAATTCTTTTTTGTCACGTACTCATATGGTGTCCTTGTTTCTTACTGTTTACGATGTTGCCATTGTCCATGGATTGTTCGTTCTTTTCACTGACGGTTCGGTTGTCACTTACTTTTCTGATTATCGAAAATATTTAACTCATGATCGAAAAATGCTGTTATTCACTATGCTTCCTCGAATTCATGAATTACTGCGTTGTTCAATCATTGGTTGAATACTTTACAATAATCATAATCCCAGATTAGTTAAATTATGTGTTTATAGCATTACTTTTGAGGATTTTTTTTTAGAGAATCCGAATAAAAAATTAATTTTAGTCGTCTAATAATATCATTTATGAACGTAACAAAGATACAAAAATCAAAGTACTACTATTCTTGTTTTCCTATTCCAAGGCGCACACAGATAGATACCCTTACACTAAACAAATTGTGATAAATAGTAAAATCAGTCTTGATAAGTAAGTTATTTTACGAAAGGATATGAAGTAAATGAACATGAGACCATAACATATATATGTTAACTCCAACTGCTGTATGGCCATCTTGGAAATTAAATCTCATCAGCAGCACAAACATAGGAATCCATAACTTCTACGAATGTTTGAAACGCATAGAACCAAACAAAATCCGAATAATCAGTTATATCAAATATAGCTAAAGACTAAACTACGATGGAGGGATTTAAACCTTAGGTTTTAGAATTTACATAAATTTAGTTAAAAGTATTTGAACAAAGTTATCAATAATTATTAGCCCCTTGATACTTAAGAATTTGAATGTGTTTTTTTGTCCAATATCTGACTGAATTGTTCAAAATTGTATGTGCTTTGTTGACCTTGAATCATTCTGTGTCGCTAGCGGGGCAAGACATGCTTACCGTTCCGGAGCACCTGATGTTACTCCCGGGGTTTTCATGGGAGTTCACACTATGAGTGCCTTAGTTTTTAATGTCTTCTTTTTATTTCCGTGCATTGTAGCTGTCTAACGTCCTTGTTTTGTCCTTGTTTTTCTCTGTTGCCGGTTTTGCCATGTCTTCGGACTTCGATTTTGTGGTCTTCGCCTCCCTTGTTCCTTCGGTATTCTACTGTCGTTGTTTCTGATTTCGATTTTGAGTTTTAAATGAAATTAGTTCTAGAATAATGTCCCTTTAAACAAGTATTTAGATTCCAACCAATTTTTGTCGACGAAATACCTTATGATTAATCATAAATATTGTCAGCAAGTCATTCACTTTAAAACTAAGACCAAATTTAATTTTCTAAGGGTAATTCAACTTTCTTCTTTGGGCTTCTAAAAACAATCGGACAATACGGGACTTTCAAGATAGGAACTCTCGTTCCTTCTCCTCTTTCCTTCATTAATCTCGTGTAATTGAAGGCGGAAACGATATGTGTATCACCTAAAAACAAATTATATATGAAATTGAAGTGTACTTATAATTTGTCCTACATGACAATTATTGAACTAAATTTTAATTGACGGAAAACAATTAACATGATTTATTGGTATTGATGTATTGATTATATTCGCATAGTTCATTAAAATGTTTCGAGAGTGAACACAACTCAAAACACAACTCAAAAGTCTCGTATTAGGTTCCCATATAGCAATGGCTATGCAGGCCAGTAACAATAAAATATCATTGAAAATATTCGTTGTCAAAAATCAATGTTTTGAGTAGAACAACCGCGAGCTTCGAAAATATCAAAAGGCTCTTTTTACGTTCCACATTTTTATATTTTTTATATGGATCATAAATATTGTTTTAATAGAACAAGCAAAATACATTCTCTAAAATTTTTATCATTATATGTTTTTCTTATTTCTCTTATCTTCTTTTTCCGTCATTACAGTTTTCATGTAGGATCTCCGTGTCCTGACAGGGAGGCGTACAGATGTGCAATAATTCAAGCATATAATGTATTTCGATGTGGGGTAAAAATGGGAATGGAAATGAATATATTGGATATTGGTGGCGGTTTTCCAGGACACATGTCTTCAGATAATGAATTTAAAGAGGTATTTTACTTTTACAAATAACAAAATACTGAAGTAACTGTGATTTTAGTTTTTTCAGATGACCATTTCTACAACATGTCTTCAGTTTAAATCAAATAAAAACATTTGGAAAACAATAAACCAAAAGATGCATAAAAACTTATAGAGAATACCTCTGGTTGAGGACCCTCAGGTGACATCAAGATGTAGACAGAAGTGGAAGCCCTGTCCTTGTAGGACTTGAGTTTTCTATGTATCGTGTGCGTTTTTCTCACATGTACATGCACTCCAGATCCTTTCATATTTTCCTAAAAACCAATAAGATCAGAGTTGAGAAACAAAATCAGCTAGGGACAGAGAGTTGCGCGTTTGCATGTTTTTAAAAACAATAAATTTCGGGCCAGCAACATAGTACTAAACATCCGATTGCGGAATTCTTTGGAAATTTACAGATTAACAGCAGAGTCATCGACCCAGTGGTTTTTTTTATCTTTATTAAAATCAAACACAATATATTTACAATTTAAAATACATAAAACATATGCATATAAGTTTGATAATATTTTACATAATAATTACATTAATTTAAGTCATGTTATATGCAGTATCTTACTATATGCATCGACCAAGTGGCAGTAAATAAAAATATGTTGTTAATTCGCTTATGTATTCACGGTACATCTTTTCTTTTATATCTTTATATCTATTTTACCCTTGTATACAATATATATAGCATATGTAGTCTTTTCATCATAACATGACAGAAATTCTCATACTATTAGTAAAAAATATATTATATTAGACATTAATTTTTCGTAACATTTAGCGATTCCGTTGTTCTTTACGATGATTTTTATATTTTTGTATCCATAATTTTTCACTTTTCAATTCGCATTTTCAACGTTCAACTTTTGACAGGCATATTAACGTTACTCTGTGAAGATACTTATTTATATTACATTTCATTTTATAATGCGCCTTATTTTCGTAGATTTTCTTTTTTAAGCCTTAGTAGTTTAATTTCATAATTATCATTAAAGATTGCAGAACTCATCAATGAGACTTTACATTTGTATTTTGCCGGAACAGATGTGAAATTTATTGCAGAACCTGGTCGGTTTTTCGTGGAATCTGCTTTTACAGTTGTAGCTAATGTGATAGCTAAGACAGTACTGCAAACTAGAAACCCCCGAAATGGTTAGTATTATATCGAAGTAGAAATTATTTATTCGGACTAAGGACATTTCAGTCGGAATTACCTTACAGCTTGTCATAATGTGATCAGTTTTAAGAGTTCTGAGTAGACTTTGATAGACAGAATGAAAAACTATGTAAAACTCTATATAATTTCATATGCGCACGAGTAATGCATTGAATGTTGGTAAAAAATCCTGATTGACAGTTTGGGTCGAAATATCAGTTTTAACAAGTGACTGATATCTATAAAGTAAGATTTCAATTATCGTAAAAGACGAAAATTATTGAAACCCTCCCTGATTTATAAGGCTATGCAAAATGAGATATTGAATTAAAAAGATAACAGAAGACACTTATTGGCTGAAAATTACAAATGCGCATAATTATAAAAAAAATACCGAAGTTACTGTTAATTGATTTTCTGCAAATTTGCATTTCGACAAGTTATGTTAACAAACCAAAACATTTGGGAGTCCATTTAACAAAAAAGATATGAAGTAAATGAACATGAGATAAAGTCTCTACAAATATATGGTGAAACTATGCAAAATCTGATAATTGGTACTAGTTTTTTGCGTGACTGTAAACTCTATACACAATTGTCGTAAATGGTAGAACACAGATGACCATTTTCGTTCAATCCTAGATATAGGTATTTTCTGTTTCTGTAGTTTCCGAAAGTATACTTTGTTATTTCCTATTGACAAAATAGGCGTTATTATGGAAAGAACACCATCAGTGTATCTGTAAGTGAGATTGAAGGATAATAGGATCTCGTAGATAAATGCATTTTTTTTTTCATAAAAAAATCTTACGATAAATTATAATCGTAATTTAATATGAAATGTTAAGAACTTGCGAGTAAATTCTATCGTAAGAATTTTTTTATAAAAGGGCTGCTGATGAATTGATTTAATCCAAATATTGTCATATCATGACAAAGAGTTTTTACTCTGGTGCTTATCCGTCATCCAATCTGGCCGCTAGCGGTGAACTTATTCAAACATTTGACCCAATAGCAAATGTATGCAAAGATCTTCATGAGAACCATGGAATGGATTTAAATCAGACATGATATGAATGACACCCGTGAATCGCTCATCAACTGCGAAACTTTGCTTAAAATTTGACGCTAAGGGGAAATGCGTACAATGATTTTTTTCTATAGAACTGTTGAAAGGATTTTAACATGGCATGAATGATACTTTTGAGGAACTGACCAAGTGTAATTATTTAGTGGCCGTCCGTCTTCCAAAATTGCCATGCAATCCTAAAGGAAATACATACAAAGATCTTCTAGAGAACCGCTAATGGATTTAAACCAAACATGAAGAACAGATGGAGAACAACAATAAAAGCGTTGTTCCTTTGCTTGTTTTTTTACCATGTATTTGTAGAGACTTTGTCTCATGTGCATTTACTCCATATCCTTTTATTCACCATGGCATGTATAATAGTTGTGAGGTGCAACAATATTCTGTTACTTTGGTGCCGCCAATACGCCATCCAAACATGGCCGTTAGTGGTGAACTCAGTTTGACAAACAAAGATTTTCTTCTGAATGAATGTTGCTCATGAGGTGCTTATCAAGTATTGTCACTTTTGTAACAATCCCTCATCCAAAATGGGTACTAGCAGGGAACATTGATAAACGGTAGACCCAGTGATTGAACATTAAAATATTTTTTCTCTGAAGCAACTTTGCTAATAACAACCAAAATTGAACACAATGTATATAAAATTGCAACCTTCATAACAGATGTCTTTCAAGTCTGAACCTTCGGAGTACATTTAAAGATATTTCTTCTGAAACCATATGGCGAGTTGGAAATAAACTTTTGCACAATAATTCTCGTTAGAATTATGCCCTTATCAAAGATGGCAGGCAGTGAAGAAAACAAGTTAAATGAGTGACCTTATAACATAAAATATTCTTTACATACTTTGAAAATGAGACCCTTAAACATAGAAGTGTATTTGACTATATGTATAAGCGATTGTCAAGGTGAACGATAAAGGCTCTAGTGCGCCTCTTTTTCATTGTAGTAAACTCTTTTCTTTGAAAGTGGTTTTTGATTAAAAAAACAGTCTTTCAATTAATGACTTCTGGATTGGTATCTTTACTTCGTGATTTCGGTTAATCGTAAGGAAGTGTGGCATAGAGTGAAGGAAAATTACATGACAGTACGAGATACAAAAATACCGAAGTTGCATAGAAAAACAGTAAATTTCGTTATTCTGTACACGTGTTTCAAGGAGTAATCTCTCATCAGCAGCATTAAAATCAAATAACATGGAAAGCCATAATCCAAAAGTAGTCCAAAAAGAAGTACTCAGTTCAAAAAATATCGAAATAGGAAGCCGAATCCTCTACTAAGGACATCTACCGAGTGCCATACACGGAATGAGGCCTCTGTATTTTTAAGTGGTTAGAATTTTAATCAAAACAGTAGATTTCTATAACACGCAAGGTAAAATTTTCATGTCAGACAAGTCTGACTATTGGGTTGGTGAATACCCTCGGGGACCTCTGGTCCACCAGTACTGGCATCGGCCCAATTGTTCAAAATACCAAAAATACCGAAGTTGAATAGAAAAAAACAGTAAATTTCGTTATGCTGTACACTTGTTTCACGGAGTAACATCTCATCAGCAGCATTAAAATCCAGTAACATGGAAAGCCATAATCCAAAAGTAGTCCATCATAAAGAAGTACTCATTTTCAAAAATATCGAAGTAGGAAGCCAAGTTATGTACCAAGGACATCTACCGAGTGCCATACACGGAATGAAGCCTTAGTATTTTAAGTGGTTAGAATTGAAATCAAAACAGTACGTTATATGCTGCTAAATAGTTATCGCTAATGATTTTTTTTTATTGAAGGAATTAAACATGCCATTATGTATTACTTAAATGATGGCATGTATGGCTCCTTTGACTGTGCTAGAAGTAAAGAAAATTACCTAATACCAAAGCCACTGAAGGTAGGTTAACTATATATATAATGCACGGAATCAACTGAACACCATTTTGCAAATTTCACTAAGGTGAGGTCAAAGGTCAAGGTCACAGAGGTCAAAAGGTCAAAATCTAGATTTTGCTAAAGCTCGTTAATTACAATTGATAGAGACTTGATATTCCATATATGAATAGAACTTATGAAGCTTAGTACAGTTCAACAAAACAAATTTCAGCCAGGTCAAAGGTCAAGGTCACTGAGTGCAAATTTGAAAACTTTAACATTGCCTATATTTTTCTAACCAGACCTTCATATTTGGCCTGTATATTGGTTGTATGAAACTGAACAGCATTAATCAAATTTCACTTAGGTCAGGCCAAAGGTTAAGGTCACAGAAATTAAAAGGTCAAAATCTAGATTTTCATGTAGCTCATTAATTACAATTGCTAGAGGCTTCATATTCTATATGTGAATAGATCTAATGGAGATTAGTACAAATCCACCAAAACATTGCGGTCAGGTCGAAGGTCAATGTCACTGAGTGATAACTTGAAAACTTGAACATTGGCGATATCTTTTCAACCAGGTGTGATAGGACCTTCATATTTGGTCTGTGTAATGATCATATAAAGCCGAACACAATTATGCACATTTCAGTAAGGTCATATGAAAGGTCAAGGTCACAAAAGGTCGAAATCTAGATGTTGCTTTTAGCTTGTTAATTACAATTGCAAAAGGCTCGATATTCTATATGTGAATAGATCTAATGGAGCTTAGTACAAATGTCTACTTGTCCTTAATTTCTAGAGATGGCAATTTTAGCCTTAATTTTGTATTGAAGACATGGCTGCTACCGGGGACATAGTGTTTCACAAACATATCTTGTTTTTTATTTTGTTTTTTCTTTTATTTTATAGCATGACAAAGACAAAGAAGTAGGTAGATATGAAAGCAGTATTTGGGGTCCAACGTGTGATGGCCTGGACTGTATTATAGAAAAGTGTCAACTTCAAGAAATGGACCAAGGAGACTGGGTTTACTTTAGAGATATGGGAGCCTACAGTTTTTCTATTGCGTCAAATTTCATGGTATACCTAGGCCGGTGTCATTTTATCTCTATAACGGACAGTTGTGGTAAGGAACTATTTCTTCCCCAACTATGCAGACTTCCTCACAAAGAATCTCCGTGACCACCTTATTAACTTAGTCTTCAAAAAAACATCCGACTCATACAATCATTGATAATGTTGTTTAATAGAAACCAATCTCTTGATATAAAGTTTCGGTCCAGACTGGATTCAATAATCATTTTACTTAGTATTGGGATTAATATTTCTTTTCATTATCTACAATATTTCAGTAGTAATTGCTATTGTGTTTTTACCGGACACCTCCACAAAAGTAGGTGATGTTCAGTGCGCCAAAAACCAGTTTGAATCTACCATTTATTCTGCAATGCCTGAACCAAGTAGGGACCATTTTGCGGTTGACAGTTTTTATTTCGATGGTATGGCACCTGCTTTGTCCTTTTGCTCTTTGACAATTTTTGTTGGTAATTTTGTTATTACCCTCATCCAGAAAAGTGTATGCGTTAATAAAAAAACAATGACGTTTAAATCACTTACTCATACAAATTTCACTCAGAAAATAGTTTTTGCACACATGATGTATTCAAATGTATTTTAAATTATTTGAATCAAGTGATGAAAACACAGTTTCAATCAAACAATTTTTATCAATATACCGAGGGAAAAAAGGAGTGAAATTTACAAAAATAGATGTCCAAAGACATGGCCAAAACGAGAACAGAGAAAACAATGACGTTATAGCCACAATACAATGACATTAGACAGACACAAAGCACAGAAATAGTAATCACAACATTCAAAACAAAGGCACTCACAGTGTGAACTCCAGTGAAACTGAGAGTGACATCAGGTGCTCCAGAAGGGTAAGCATGTCCTACTCTGTTAACAGCACCAGTCACACTGTGATTGAGTCAATCCAGGAAAATGTCAAAGTCTGTAGTCAAACGACTTACCACAAAATGTCTACCTTACAAAATTTAGTAATCGTTTTACATTTTTTACCCAAATTTAAAAGACACAATCGGCAATATATTCGTGTTCCCACTCCACATCGTACAATAACTGATTACTCTACAGTAATCGTGCATTTCACATGATGCTGGCAAAAACAACACTGTATTAAACAAGCGTTGAAAGAACAATAACTATTTACTCTGTATCTATACCTGCAGTCATTTCATTGACCCTTTATTCGTGTTGTTTTAATTTCCCATGGGTTTGGGAAAAACTTTTAATTCTTCCATTGGGTTTTGTTTTTTAAAAGTGATTATGACTGCTCTCCACCCTTCAAATGCTGAGGATGTCTACTGAAATACATGACGACTCTATACCAAATCCTTCGGGAAGTTTTGGGTTTGATATTTCTTCTGTGGTGCGTCAGTATTTTACCAGCAGACTAGGTTCCTTGAGCTCGCCGGCAATATAGCGGCTTACACCCTTTGACCCATCTTTGTAAATAACGTTTTGTCATATTCTTTTGTTTCTCAAGATAGTGATCATAGAGTTAGTAGTCTACCTCTATTGGCTTTTATTTGTATACATATTATACTATAGGGAAACGGGATAGAGAATAGGGAGGTTTGGGTACCCATAAACCGGTTTAACCTTACCGCTAGCTTTTGATAGTGCCGTTGCCAAGTCCGACTTTCCAAGTTCCTGTCGTAATTTTTTTCTGTTATGTGTGTTTTTGTTTTTGTTTTTTTTTTGTAGTTATCGACCATTGTAGGTGTAGCTTGCGGAGAACAAACTCTCCGAGACATTCTTTGTCGTGACTCGTGCGACATTTTGTCCACACTATTAATATTACTTCCAGCAATTGTCGGTATATCCCTATATGGTTGAAATCACTCACTTTTTGTAGATTAAATTTCGTATCCCTTATTAATAATCTATTCCATATGGAAAACACAAATATCTCAGAAACTACTAGTCCTAGAAGCAAACATAGTCACAGTGGTCCTTAGATGATCCTTCGAAATTATACCTGCCATATCTTAACCTTATCAAAAATTGCCATCTGCGCGGTACATAATTTAACATAGGCCCTATCGAAAAACAATCTTCTCAAAAACTACTTGTCCAGTTTAAGCCAAAATTAGTCACAATGGCCCTTAGATGGTCTCTTCCAAAGAAGATGTCTGGTACGTAGATTAACGTTTGACCTCATAAAGAAACCACCCATCCAACTGGGACCAAACAGTTTTTGTTTGTACCCTTCGAAATTTCTGACTGGCTTTGTTACATGAAGTTCAGGGTGGCCACAAGCTGGGAACATAGTTTAACATTAGACCCTATTGGAAATGCCATTCATAATCGCTGTGTCAGCCATGGTCTAGTTGAGTGATACAGGCTCTATAGAGCATCGTGGTGTATAAGTTATTATTATTATTATTATTACAAAAAGACATTTCGATATCAAAGTAAGAGTTCAGTATTTTTTTTCAATTGCAGGAGATGCTGACCCACAAGTTTCACATATTACAAATGGAAAAAATCTGCACAGACAGTAGAGATAAATAACATCAACGTCTTAGTTTGACTAGACTGTAAAGAAATTCGATACATCAGAAATAAGCCTGACATGTACGCTTTAACCTCTGTATTGGTAATTGTGTACATGTATATGAGAAATGAACTTACAAATTGTCATGCTTTTGACTTCCAGTAGTTCACAACATGTTTTTGAGTATAAATGTAGTAAAAATCATGTTTTTCTTCTATCGGATTTAATTTTACTACCGGAGTTGACATGTTCAACACGACGGGTGTCTTATAAGAAGCAGGAGATTTTTGCTCTACCGGTGCATGGTTTTTTTATTGGGTCCGTGTTGTTCATTTTTGTATATGTGTGTGTGTTCATTCTCTTTTTTGTGCCGTGTTCATGTTATGTCTTGGTTTCTTTGTTTTTCCGACGTTGCCTTTGTCCTTGGATTGTTTGTTATTACAATTACAATTTCTTAAATTTTTGAAAGTATTGCATTATACTACAATTAACTTTACAAAAGCAAAGCATTGAATTACACATTGCATTTTTCAAATTTTATCAAGAAAAGAAACGGTTTCTCATACATTTGCAATTAATTTACAGTGAATACTGTGAACATGTTTATATAGCTGGAAAAAGACCAAATTCAATCAACCTTTTAAAACTGATAGTATTGCTTCTCTTGAAAATGATGCAAATTCACTAAAGATTTCAAGTGAAACGATCATCCTAGTTGAAATTTCTGTCCCGGTGTATTTCGTTATATTTATATGTAATTCATATATTATCTCTTTTTTATGTATATGTAGTTTATATTTTTCCCCCTTTTTCATAATTTTTCTGGGACAATTTGGAATTTACAATTAAAAATTAGGCCTTAAGGGATGGGGAGGTAAATGTGGGCTTGTGTAACCTTCACTGAATTAAGTTTATGTGATCCTTTCAAAAATGTAAGAATGAAGTTTATAAGTAGTTTTTGAGAAAAACAGTTCGGTTCGCTATTCATATATATTCATGGTCGGTTTCTTATAACTGACACTATAATTAACACCAATTCAATCCATCAACCCACTTGTCAAAATAAAGGAATTATCTGAAATGTAAACTAATTAGGAATTTTACATGTGACAATTATTGATCTTTGAACTAATTATACTTTGATCACTAGAAGCTTGTGTTTGTATTGTAAATACCTCGGCAAACGAATACCGAAGCAAGAACGAGGAAAGGGGAAATTCTAAAATCATAAATCCAAAATTACTGCAATTCACAGCAACACGAATTGAGGCAGTATGACAAAGACAAAACAAATAAACAAAAAAACAAGAACGTCACAAAACTAAAGCACTAGCAGTGTGAACCCCTATAAAAACTGAGGTATCATCAGGTGCTCCAGAAGGTAAGCATGATCTACCCACGCATGGCACCCGTCACACAGCCAGTTAAAATATAATGTTGAAATATCTGTATAGTTGCTGATTTGTTATTGTCATTATCTAACCCGTAGACAAAACCAATTAAAATTCATGGTGCAAGTTACTTCTCTTACCCTCAAATATCACTAATTAAAGTGAAAGTTTGAAAAGCATTTGTGTATCTCTTAAGTTTTAGACAATTACAAGGACAAATCTTTATCACAAACATAATCGACGAAGACAAAAACTAAAAAATAACAGTTTAATATACAAGACAACAAAGACAACAAAAGCGCTGACAGTGTGAATTGAACTCCCTCTAAAAAAACGGAGAGTATCATCAGGTGTTCCGGCAGGGTAAGCATGATCTGCTCCACGCGTGGCACCCGTCACACTGCCTGTGCCGGTTTTGTCACAGTCGATGTTAGTTAGTCCGGTAACAAACTCTGGATCTACCCAAAGATATCTGTTCTCATTTGTGAAACAGAAACATTGTAATGGTCTGTCAAATCTTGGTGACAACCGTAAAACTCCTGTAGTGACAATTGCAACAGCGACTGAATATACCCTTGATGCATAAGCTTTTGAGACAGTAATTTCGCTCTGTTGACAAAATCGCTATACAAACTACAGGCACGGCAATAGCGAATGAGTTGTGAAATGTACACGCCATATGCCGGAGAAGTGGAAATATTACTGCTGAAAAACGGGAAGTTCACTATTGGAAAGTCGAAATCATCATGCTTGTCGTAAAGTTTTGTTTTCAGACGTCCAGAGTTGTCAATGTAGTGGTATAGGTCCAGGTATGATGCTGATGATGGTGTATCAGTGGTCTCTTTTCTTTCGAGTTCATTTGGGTAAATAAGATGAAGGTTATCCTTGAATTGAGGATTGTTCAATGAAAGAACATCATCTATATAAATGAACTGAAATTAAAGGATTTGGCTTTTTTTCTGAACCAGCCCTTGTATGAACCTGGCTTCATACGAATAAAGAAACAAATCTGCTAAAAGTGGCGCACAATTAGTCCCCATAGGTATCCCTGTTGTCTGCTTGAAAACTTGTCCTCCAAATTCTACATTCTATATGTTATCAATCAAGAATCCCAGCATTGCAATGACATCCTCCTCTGTGTACTTTTTGTGTGAATCAATGTGATGTTTAACAAAATATGCCCCATCTTTACCTATCACTAAAAATGAATATCTTCTTTCATTTAGATCATATTGGTTACTTGTTCTTTATCAGTTTTTAAACATCTTCGAGTTTATGGTCTTCCAAACCTTTAGATTTTATCTGCACTGAAGAGACATAAGTTGTCGAAATGCGCATATGCAGACATTAAATTTACAGTAACTTCGGTATTTAGTTATTCACCCTTTTTATTACAGAAAGACTGATGTATTAAATCCCGGAGTACTGACTTAAGCTTAGCGTGTGGAAGAGTAGTATAGTATAACGGATGTAATTTAGTAATTTTTGGCTTTAACCCACGTGTTTTCGCCCCGCCACGTAGTCAACTTTTCCCTGATTTTTCTAAGTAAATACACAGTGTCACCCATTCTTACCATTTTGCGCCAATTATATTACATCTCTGTTAACGATTTAGATCATTTTCCCGGTGTTCAACCTTTTTATTTAACGGCATTTTACGCCAGTCATCCTCTGTAAATTTTTACTTGTGTATCGTACTTCGCCATTATTGTTGTGTTATGAATATGCAAATTTATTTACACAAGTGTGTGTGTCAAGGTCAGTCACAGTCTGTTTGGCGCTTGATATAATGGGACTCTAGAAACGAGATGCGAGTACGAATATACTGTAGCTAGAACTGGATTTATTGTTAATTTTTGTATTAAATGAGTTCAGATATTTATTGTAATTTATACAGGAATGATTTTTGCATTCCGCACATGTATTATTTTTACTTTTTGGGCAGTGTAAATTAATATTTTATCGGGGACTTTTTCTTCAGCCATCGGTTACGTTTCTAGTATCCCACCGGCGGTTGACCCGATCAAACCAATCGTTGTCCCGAAGGATTCAACCGTTGCCCCGATAAACCGATGGTTGCCCTGATAATCTCTGGGAGTATAAATACCGCGGGACCGGCGAGTTCTAGGCTTCTTCTTGTGTCTGAACGTCTGGAGTGCGTGCTTCTGTTTACTGTCGAGTGGGAAAACTAATTATATCGTCGGTCAGTTATCAATTTTTGCTGGGATTTTTAATATCTATACATTGAGGAATCATGGCATTATTTCAGTGATATTTCTGATGTTTTTCTCAGTATAATCACTGTATAAATTCTAAAATTCCATGCTTAATCCAGTCTAAATTTTAGGCTTGTCCTGACAATAATTACTTGCTGATTTTTGTAGTATTTGTCAGAGCTAAATTTTAGCTTCAGTTCCACTGTATGATTAAGTTAAGTTTTGAGCTTATCAGTGGCCAGCTATTTCCATGGAATACATATTTTTCGTGACTTTTCGTTCGGATAGAAAGATACAATAATCAAATACAGATTCAAAGCCATGCCTTTGTCCAGAGAACCATGTTAAATTAATTTGTCAGTTAATAGGACT
>MJUU01039939.1:8167-31833 GCA_002080025.1 Modiolus philippinarum
ATGCTGTGGCAATGGGTAAGACTGCTAGAGGATAGCTGTTCGAGAAGATCTTTAGAATTTTTTAGAATCCACATCTGATTGACGCCGCTCGTGGAGTAGACTTTATCACAGTAACTTTTCAGGCCATCTCTGACTGCGGTCGATAAAGTAGTAAGGAGCTTAGAAAGTGGCTTAGTGGTGAATCTGGAAGACCCAATAAATCTCTGTTTGTATGGGTTCTTATGAAGTTTAGGGACCCAGTAGATGTAGGGGAGCTGATTGTTATCATCATCCGCAAAAGGATGCAAAAACAGAGTTGTGATTTTCAATAATCTCCTCCCTTGATAGTGTAGTGGGAGTATAAGTAGGGTTTCCTGATGAATTGTCGATTCCCATTTCCTTAACCAGACAGTCAAGATAGTGTTTCTTACACACGAACAGTAGGTTTGTTAGAAGCTTTGTCTGCAGGGACAATGACGTTATTTTCATGAAGGTTGTTCATAGTTTTCCTAACGACGGGATCTTCAAATATACTGGGATTTCTGGATTTCTTTGATGTTTTCAAACGCCGAATACGATCCACAATTAAAGACTTAATTGACCTGATCCAGTCGGACAGCGTCTCGTTATCTTCTTTCTCTTTCTTTGTCCACTTCCTCGCATAGTCCTCAACTGCATCCATCAAAATTTTGAAGTTGTACTTCCAGCTGATATGCTGGGGTTCACGGAATTTGGGACCTTTTGAAAAAAACCTCTCTTAGTTTGATATTGTCTATAATATTTAGGTCACCGGTTATCACGTGTCCAGCCGGACTGTAATTGAAGGGGGAAGTGGAGCAAGCGCAATCAGGTGGTTTGGCTTTGAAGTCGTCAATTTTGAAATCACGCAATACCCGTTTGTAATTGAAAATGGAAGTTGCAATGGGTTTAGTGTAGGAATACGAAATAAGTGGAACAGATTGATCTTTGAAGTAAGGTGGAATGTTTGATTTTACTGTTTTGCTATGTAGAATGTTAGCAAAAACTATCCGCCAGCGACATGCAAGTACTAGTTGACGGTAAAAGTCATTTGCTTTGAGGGGTAGCTGAGTTTCAAGATCTTTCAAGAGATCCATTTCAAAGCAATGATAATCAGGTCTGTAATACTAGGTAGTTTTTCTGTCTGCAAGCAATCTGTGCCTCCTGGGAATTTCATGGAGCAACCAACCGTGGGGAAGTGTCCTTAGTTCCATTATTCGGTTTCTTTTATTTTTTTTTCTTTTTTCTCTTCTTTTTTTTTGCACGGAAAAATACACGATACTGAAGTGACTTATTTCAGTAACGAAGTGAAATGCAGTAATTAAATAATGAAACCCACGCACAGTTTATCATTCTAATAGTAACAGGAGACTGACTGCATGACAAAGTCTCGTACATTATATTAAAATCTTGATTCAACTGATACGAGTGGTTGTTTCTTCAAAAGCGTTCAAATGTTCAAAAGTTTGTGGGAAAAACAAGTACACAGCATATTGGAGAATTTTACCTATTATATTTGTCTTATTTGGTGTTTAAACTTCATTATCACATACTTAGTAGAAATAAAAGCGTTTTTGCAAGATCAATATGACCGGAAGTAAACTGTCCATATTTTCACATCCCGGGAAAATAATAGGTTATTTTATGCTCCTCGTGCATCTTAGACAAAATAAACGACTTCCGGTCCAAATTGGCCTGGGCAAATAAACGACTTCCGGTCCATATCGGCATGGCATTTCTAAACGTCGGAAGTTTGTAATAAAAAGTTTAATACATGTGCATTTCCATATTGACCTGATTATCATCCCTCGACCCACATTGTCCCTCGACTTCGTCTCGGGCCAATATGGGTGTCTCGGGATGATAACCAGGCCAATATGGAAATGTCCATGTATTAATCTGTATTTATTTATTATTATCATCAGGCATTATTCTGTGATGTCATGATACCAATTCACTCACCAGGAGCAAATCAGTTTATATACGAGTAAAACGGGGCGCAGAGCATCTTGCTGTTGAAATTTTCATTGCAGAACGTAACCTTTCCAGCATTTGACATTTCCATGAACAGTGATTGACTTTCAAAGTTTTACAAAGGAGGAGTGTTTAATCTCCATGAGACCAACAAAACTTCGTAGGTAACAAACTTTTACATCATATTTCATTTTGTCTGATTGTTACAACATTAATACATTAGTTTTAATCAGTTAAACTACAACAATTCATTTTCAATTCAATCATCTTTGAAATCAGGGAATTTTCCTAATTCTGTGTTGAGTTCATGCAAATCTAAGGTAAAACTGAATTATCACTATGAATTATATTATGAAAAGATTGATGATGTATACATCATGCGTCAAATAAATCAAGCTATTATGAGTTTGTGTCGTCGGGAACAGGCCATTCTTCTTATTTCTGTGTGGAGGTCATACAAATGTATAGTACATTAATATTTGAATTGTGATTGCATCTTGAATGCAATGATCATGAACTTGATTAGGGACTTCTGATAGCATATACTGACAACGTAACAGCTTACAAACTGATGTGTTTAATACACTTTGTGCACTCTAAAAATGCTATGTTTGACGACTAAAGGTCTTAATTCATTGTCTGGACTGAATCAATGAACATTTATTCCTTTTTTTTTTGGTTTAAGACGAATGAAGCACTTAGTGCTAGGAAATACCAATGTACAGGCATTGTAATGTCATGTGAATTCTAATTTCAAGATGGTAAATATTGCCGTTTTCGATAAAAAAAATCTAGAATAAAACACAAAACAGCCGCAGTATAATACCAAAGGAACAAAAACTAGTTACAAAAATCACAGTCTACAGAGATTGCAGCTGTTTGCAATTAGATATGTTTTTTTTTCCTCCAAAGACATTTTCTCTCTCTAAATGGCAGTTTGAACCCTTCACAATTTCACTCTTTACAGAAGTCTGTTTAGTCGGAAACTGTAATTAACTGAGAGCACGCCCTAGCTGCACTTTATTATTCAAACAATAACATACCCCTTTTCAGGTCAATACTTTCATCAAATCGACAATTAACTGCCGATCACTGCCATCTGACACAATTTGTACAGATATGAAATGCATCATTTAAGGAGATATTCAATTGTGTCATGAGGACAATACTATAATAGACAATATTATGTAATAATTTACAGACATCAGATTGCAACAGGCTCAAATACAAAAAGCAATATTAACCTTATTCAAGAGTTAACTTTAATGATCAGTGCGAGTGCAATTATATAAATGTTTGCAGATGATGTTTTATATAAATTTTTATCAATTCTGCAGTATGTTCCTGCAGGCAAATGTATTTCTTACACATTTTCAAATACACAAAGGCCTCTATATCTTCTTTTTTATTAAGAGCATTTCTTCATTCGTTACAACTTGGTTTGAAGTCAAGAACTCCAATTGAGAAACTTACAGTTCATATAATCGATCAACAGACTTGTCGAGAGAACAATTTCAGTAGATATTTACTAAATTACGGCAAATTTAATTTGTATATATTGCTTAGCAAGCTTCGTCCAAATCCTTTGGATGTGAATGATTTTCCTGTCTAGCATTCCTCCCTGTTGCTATATTCGTAATCTGGAACAGGTATGGCACTCTGCTGCTAAGATACATTGGCAAACAAATACCGAAGTAAATGATGAAAAGGGAATTCCGAAATAAAAAAATCCAAAATCACGGCAATTGATCTCCAACATGAATTGAGACAGCAAAGCAAGGACAAAACAAATAAACAAAAATGAACGCCACAATCAGTGTTAAACCCTACAAAAACTGAAGTATCATCAGGTGCTCCGGAAGGGTTATCGTGATCTGCTCCATATGTGACATCCGTCACACTGCCACTGAAAAGTCTAGTTTTACCACAGTCAGTGTTTGTCAGTTCGGTAATAAACTCTGGATCTACCCAAAGTTGTCTATTCTCATCTCAAGCATTTTAACGGTCTGTCAAATCATGATGGCGACTACAAAACTTCTGTAGTGACAATTGCAACAATGACTGAAAATACCCTTGATGTATAAGTATTTGAGACAGTAATTTCTCTAACTGATTTGTGATTGTTTAGTATATCCTACCTTGATATGGTGGAGAGTTTGTATGTGGGGTTGTTGGATGAATAGTCAATGCCTATCTTCTTCATTAACAATTCAATGTAGTGACTTTTTGCAAATACTTTTGCAGATAAATGTGATATTATTTTATCCCTTGCCAGCTGGTACAATAACATAATTGTCATTGAAAAAAGACAATGTTTTTTTCTACATCGGGATCCTCGAATATGCTTTTTGAATTGGGCTCTTGTTTGTCTTAAGGCGCTTCATTTGATGTACAATTAATGATTTGATGGACCTGATCCAGTCTGACAGTGTTTCAACCTTTTCTTTCTCTCTGTTAGCCCATTGTTTTGCATATTTCTCAACTGCGTGCATCAATATTTTAAAGTTTCGTTGACAATTGATGGATTGAAGTTCACGATAATTCGGATCTTTTTTGAAGAGATCACGTATATAGTTTCTCATTTTTAACGATGTTCAGGCCCCCAGTTATAACGTGACCAGCAGGAGCATACATAAATGAGGAAGACACAAGAGTCATTTAAGCTTTGATTTGAAGTCATCAAATTGGACATATCGCAATACACAATGACTGTGATATAAAAGGAACTGTTTGATCTTAAAGTAGATCTTGCCGATAATATGTTTATTATGAAAATATTGCCAAACTTGGTGGCATCTCGCAATACCCGTTTGTGATTGAAGATGTTGTTTGCAATTGGCGGTGTATATGTTTACGATATAAATAACAAAGTGGAAAGGGACTGTGACTGTGATATAAGAGGAACTGTTTGAACTTTAAAGTGGATCTTGTTCATTAGCAGATGTGCTAGAAGGTTTAAATAGTCTGAAATGAACAATATCTATGACAATTGCAGTTTATACCTAGGGGAGGACAATTGCAGTTTATACCTAGGCGAGGACAATTGCAGTTTATACCTAGGGGGACATTCATGTATGGTAGAAGACAAGGAATTGATGTCATGCAGATATGGTGCAGTGTAATGTCGATGCTCATGACTACGTTGACGGCGTTAGTTTCCATTCAAAATTCAGCACTTTGACAGAGCTACACCCGGGACTTGACAGATTTCCTATACTTTTTCTATCGGCATTGCAACCATAATAGTTATATTTAGTCATATTTTTCGATAACTTTCCCTGGAAACTCATCTTAGCCCCAGCAACAGCAATCCACAGTTAACTCGTTCTTTCATGTCATTGAGGAATAACTAAATACCAAAGTTACTGTGAATTTTGTTTCTGCATATGCGCATTTCGACAACCTATGTTTTTTCAGTGCAAATAAAATCTAAACGTTTGGAAGACCATAAAGATGTTTAATGAATGATAGAGAACAAATTACCAAATATGATCTTAATACAAAGCCATTATCAGCTAAGGGCAGAGCTTTGCATGAGGGAGATACTCCTTAGTTTTCAACGAAATTTACAAAAAATAGATATTGTAAGGTTCTTAAAAGAATCAGCTTTCGGTTCAGCACCCACCGAAGTAATGACGACTGGGCTGCTTAATATCCTCGGCACTAACAGTCCACCAGCAGAGGCATCGACCCAGTGGTAACAAATAACAAACTAACGAAGTTACTGTAAGGGAATGTTATTTAGACGACAGACTGCCTATACATAGAAATGTACCCGCCAATTGGCAACACTTTTGATATATTGTCTTGGTCTTAATATGATTACTTTTTTATTGTCAATCTTTAGTGCCCTTTGAACCTTGATTGAATTTATTAAGACACATATGGTGCTAAATTCCAGTCATAGATAATGACAAAATAAAGGGATATAGAGTAAATGTACATGGAAGAAAATCCCTATAAATACGTGGTAAGATTAAGCAAATGGAACAACGCTTTCATTGTTGTTCTTCATCTTGAAGTTACCATGAGGCTTTCAACAAAGAGCAAACACTCCTAACTCATAGTAGGTTCAAGACGGTCCCGGTTTTGAGCGGAATTCATTTGCTAATTGTTGAACAACGCTACATCCATGTATCCACTTTGTAATTGATGCTGGGGCGTGTGCAAGCATAACATATCGGGCAAAGTACTATACAAACAATGTCAAAAAAAATTTTGGTATTACCTTGCGATACTTTGATGAACTATAATGCAAAAAGAAGAAAAATATGCAGATATAAATGATTGACATTATACAGACAGAAATACAACGCAATTAAAGGGACCACTGATATACAATCATCAGCATCGTACCTGGAACCATATCTCTACATTGACAGCTCTGGACGTCTGAAAATAAAACTTTACGACAAGAGTGATGATTTCGACTTTCCAATAGTGAACTTCCAGTTTTTGAGCAGTAATATTCCAAATCTCCGACACATGGCGTCTGCATTTCACAACTCATTCACTATTGTGGTGGCTGTAGTTTGCACGGCTATTTTGTAAACAGAGCGAAACTACTGTCTCAAAAACGTATACAGCAAGGGTATGTTCAGTCACCGTTGCAAATGTCAGTATAGAAATTTTATAATTACGTCATCAGGATTTGCCAGACCGTTATAATGTTTCTATTTCACAGATGAGAATAAGTATCTTTGGGTAGATCGAGAGTTCATTACTGACAAACACCTACTGTGACAATGTCGGAGTTCTCATTGGCTGAGTCACGGGTGCCAGATCATGCTTACCCTTCTGGAGTACCTGATGATACCTCAAGTGTTTGTATGTGTTCACACTGTTAGTGCTTTAGTATTGTAACGTTCTTGTTCATTTTTGTTTATTTGATTTGTTTTTGTCATGCTGTGTCAATTCGTGTTTGTTATTTTGGATTTTTTTTGGAATTTCCCCTCCCTAATTTTTCCTTCTTTATTCGTTTGCCGATATATTACTGCCAAAATATAATTGACAGTTTTCTCAAATATCTTTATAAAAGTTACATGGACTCCCGGCATATTTTCTCGTAATCTTTAAGAAAGTCACCGGAGGAACCATTCGTAATTCTATGAAGAAAAAAATCAGCATTTTTATGGTTATCATTTATTTCTAAACATAGCTATGGTAGGCATTAGAATCGAGATAATTCATGTTCGTCTGTTGTTTGATATATTGTTAATGAAATCCTGATCCTTGTCTTGCCTGCTAAAGGTTTGCATGATTTTGTTATATTTTTGTTTGCTTATTGATTTTGCTGTTCTGTTTTGCCATTTGGAGTACAGTGAATATGTTCGCCTACGTTGGTAAATTCGCATTATTTTTTGGAATTCATAATATGCAAGCAACTAGTACTAGTTCATACAACATAACGGTGTATAGAAGTATATTTTAATTGAATAGTTTTCCATGGGAACCAATGCCTTGATACTTTTTGGTCTTTCCTTTCCATTTTCTACCCTTTCTTTTAAAAGCAATTTTAATTCTAGTTGAATCTTTATACCTAAAAATTTGCACATTCTTAGCAGAAAAGACATAAAAACTATCACCATACAGGATATTATTTTACATAAAAATTCTGCTACTTTTTTAAATCCTTTTACGACTTTAACTGAAGGGTTTACTTGTTGCACAAATTACAGAAATAAATGTAACAGTTTATACAAAGATATGTCATCAAAGGAATAGTGGGTTGTTACAGCTTTTTACAAGTGATACAGATAATGTTGGCAAGAGTACTGGAATATAAACAGCATAAAACACTACTTAATCACTCCTCGGTGGGGCCTGGGAGATAAAGAGTGTTTTATCTACTACATAACGTGGTCCATACTTTTATGTGATTTTCCCTTCCGTTTAATTTTCCAAACATAAATTCTAAACAAACCAAGGCTATTTGCAACATTATTACGATTTATAGATATGTTTACTAAAATAGTTATACAAAAACACAATTTACTGGATTTCACAACAATATAAAACTTTGTTCGAAGGACAATGAAAAATGATATATAATATTTGTATATGTATATATATTTCAAACAAATATTTGTATATGCATATACATTTCAAACAACTATTGTTATTATTAGTATACTACTCAACAAAAGAAACGATACACAGTTAATTTTGTGAATATTTTTGTATTTCGCAATTTAAAGTTTTTATTTTAGTGTATTAATATATTCCACGCCAAAACGCATTTGTTTATTCCATTTTTAGATTAATTCCGAAACAGATACAATGAAAATCCGGAATGGAATTTTTTCGCCCTGTGATCGAGTTTGCCGTTAACGGACGGATGATTTTAATTGTTAGATGTCAACAATCGGGACACTTCATCAGATTAACAATTTGCCATTTCAAAAAGTTGAAAACAATGTCTTATTTCGATGCCCCGTTCAATCCAAAATCAACGTGAACAATGAATTTTCGCGACCAGACCTTCGATCTTGATTTTTGCACTCTCAATTAATCGTTATGCGAAAAGAAGAACAAACTAAGGACTTTTGATTAATCTGAAGCAAATGTGCCCATCAAATGATTAATCACATGACAGCGGGACCCATGAGACGTCGCAACGTCAACATTGCGTAACACGCTTTTACACTTATGAGAACGGAAGTTGAAATCGGAAAGTAGGCCTGAGGGATTCATGATCGACATAACAACAGAATTTGGAAGTCAGCCGGTTCGAAAATGTGATGGTTTGGTAAAAAGAAAATATAAACATTCCCACTATTTAGGTCTGGAAAAAGAAATTCCGGATAATGACCTTGACCGTGACCGGAGAGGGTTCAGAATTTTAAGAGACATTTTTGGGCATAAAGTTAATTCTTACGTGCAAAAAATACATTTCATCTACGAGTTGTTGTTCTCTACTGGAAATTTAAATGTTAATATTGATAAAATCTGTGTATCGTTTCTTTTGTTGAGTAGTATTAAATTCAAAATGTTCTTCTGAAGAAACATTATAAGTAATTTCAGAAGAGAGTTCAAGATTTCTGGAAGAATGCTATTGGGTGATAAGACCCCCGGCTTAGCCTTTGATTGATAACCGAACTTATATTCCAGTGGAATCTTTTATCTAAACAGTGCTTGACAGAAAAAAAAATAATAAAAATTGTAATCATACAGGATGTTATTCGACATTAAATATCTCCTACTGTTTTTCATGCATTGACTATTAAAATTGAAGGGTTTACTTTCTAATAATAGTTTATACAAAGCAATGCCATCATTGACAATGGTTTGCCAGAGCTTTTTATGAGTGATACAGCTATGATGACAAGATGTAGTACTGGAATTTATATGACATAAAACACTTCTTTATCACTCCTCGGCGGACCTCGGAGATACAATGTGTTGCTTTATCTATCATATATACATTTGTCTTTTAGATTCACACAGTTAACAAAATTAATTAAGATTAATCTTCAATTCTCTGATAAAATCATTCTTATGCACTATGACCTATTGAAGATTTTTGATTATCCGGGTAATTGAAATTTTATCCCTCTCCCAACTTATTCGCTATTATCAGCAAGGAGGGATGCCACTATTTTTTTGCAATTTCTATAAACTTCAGTCTAGCATCACAAAACATATTGCAACAAACTATATTTGGGAAACTATTATTTCTCCTGTCTAACGAAAAAGTTTAACATCTCAGGTTATTTGTGCTGTTCTAACTTTTAAGGTTATTTGTGCTGTTCTAACTTTTAAAGTTATTTGTGCTGATCTGATTTTTAGAGTTATTTGTGCTCCTCTAACTTTTAAAGCTGTCCAAACTTTAAGAGTGATTTGTGTTGTTCTAACGTTTTTAGTGATTTGTGTTGTTCTAACTTTT
The DNA here is from genome assembly GCA_002080025.1 of Modiolus philippinarum. NCBI lineage: Eukaryota > Metazoa > Mollusca > Bivalvia > Mytilida > Modiolidae > Modiolus > Modiolus philippinarum. The sequence continues at coordinate 18,024 of MJUU01039939.1, forward strand.
AGAGTGATTTGAGCTATTCTAATTTTTAAAGTTATTTGTGTTGTTCTAACTTTTAGAGTTATTTGTGTTGTTCTTACTTTTACGGTTATTAGAGCAGTTCTCATTTAAGGATATTTGAACTATTCTAACTTTTAAGGTTATTTGTGCTATTCTAACTTTAAAATATATTTTGCTGTCTGGTTTTCCAAAGTTTTGATTTCTTATTTGCACTGAAGACATAAACTATCGAAATGGACATCTGCAGAACTGCAATGTCGTTGTTTCGTTACTTAATCCCAAGTCTTTAAATTGACCTTCTCTAACGTCCATAATCATTGAGTTATTCTGCCTCTTTCCATAAGTGACACCCACACACTTGATGTCGCCTGGAATAAAAGTATTCTTGACAATAGAACATTACATTTTGTTGTAAACAACCTTTTATGTGGAAGTTTCTATTAACCCACATATTGTAAGGTTAAGGTAACCTGTAGACTTACTTATAACATATGTTGTTTACTAGTATTCATACAAATCAAATAGAATTTCTAACATAAAAGTTTTTTTTTCTAAAGAGAAAAAGTTTCTATTAACTGTTATTCAGCCCAATTTCATTTTGTGTACAAGACTATTTGGGATAGTTTGTGTGAAGCAAAAGAAATAGATAATCTATAATTGGTCTTATGACTTTTTAAAATTCATTTTATCGGTTTAGCATTGCAAGGTTCGGTGCTTTATTTGTATTAATTTAAATTAATAAATTTTGTATTAATTTAAAGGAATAAATTTCCAAATGAATAACGAAGCAAGAACCAATATAATTATAAATCCAGAATATATGGCAATATAAGGATTACATAAAGATAGAGAACGTAAACAAGAAAGACGAAACAAACAAAAAATAATGAACTAACAGTGTGAACCTCTATAAAACAGAAGTATCATCATGTGCTCAGGAGGGATAAGCATGACTTGCTTATGATACCCGTCCCACTGCAAGTGAAGGTCCAGTGTGATGTAAAATACAGTATGTGTCAATCTAGTATTAACTAAGGTTCTATTGAAATAAGTCCATCTTCATTTGTTATATAGACACATTGTAAAGACCAGTCAAATCATGATGACGACCATAAAACTTATTTCCTTGTTTTATAGCTGTCTAACGTCATTGTGTTCTGTGTTTTGTAGCTGTCTAACGTCATTGTGTTCTGTGTTTTGTAGCTGTCTAACGTCATTGTGTTCTGTGTTTCGTTTTGGCCATGTCTTTGGACTTCGATTTTTTTTAAATATTACTTCTTTGTTCCTTCGGTATTCTACTGCCGTTGTTTTGAGTGACAATAGTAATAGTGATTGAACATCGCATGCACTTGGTAAGTTATCTTCGCTCTTTTGACAAATTCGACGTACACATTAGATGCACGACAGTAGCGAATGAACTATGAAATGTAGAAGTCCCAGACTGGAGATATTTTTTATTACTACTTAAAAATGGGAAGTTCACTATTGAAGAATGAAAATCGTCACATTTTTCATTAAATTTAGATTTTAAGTGTCACGAGTTGTCAATGTAAAGGTAAAATTATACAATATTGTCAGAAAGAAAACAAAAATTCTTAATGAGTACCGAAGCAACAACCAAAAACAATCACATATCCTAAATACCTGACAATATTAGGAACACAGAGAACGTAACAAAAAAAATCACATATCCTGAATACCTGACAATATTAGGAACACAGACAGAGAACGTAACCACAAAATTACATATCCTGAATACCTGACAATATTAGGAACACAGACAGAGAACGTAACCAAAAACATCACACATCCTGAATACCTGTCAATATTAGGAACACAGACAGAGAACGTAACCAAACAATCACATATTCTGAAAACCTGACAATATGGGGGAGGAGAACACGGACAGAGAACGTAATCAAACAATCACATATCCTGAATACCTGACAATATAAGGGAGGAGAACACGGACAGAGAACGTAATCAAACAATCACATATCCTGAATACCTGACAATATTAGGAACACAGACAGAGAACGTAACCAAAAACATCACACATCCTGAATACCTGACAATGTTAGGAACACAGACAGAGAACGTAACCAAAAACATCACACATCCTGAATACCTGACAATATTAGGAACACAGACAGAGAACGTAACCAAAAACAATCACATATCCTGAATAGCTGACAATATTAGGTACACAGACAGAGAACGTAACCAAACAATCACATATCCTGAATACCTGACAATATAAGGAACACAGACAGAGAACGTAACCAAACAATCACATATCCTGAATACCTGGCAATATTAGGAACACAGACAGAGAACGTAACCAAAAACATCACATATCCTGAATACCTGACAATACAGAGAACGTAACCAAACAATCACATATCCTGAATACCTGGCAATATTAGGAACACAGACAGAGAAAGTAACCGAAATGTCACACGTCCTGAATACCTGGCAATATTAGGAACAAAGATAGATAACATAAATGACGAAAACGAAACAAATAGAACATAAATGACGAAAACGAAACAAATAGAACATATATCAAACGCCACAAAAATAGGGCACTGTGAACAATGTGAACAATTGCTAGCAAATGTGGAAGCAATAAACAAAGTGATAATTATATGTACTTACATTTAGAGGCAAAATTGCACGCGAATACAAAAGCAACAAAGTGATGTAAGGTCTGAATCAAGGTAAAATAGACATTAAACAAAACGGGAAACGAAAAAAGGATGGAAAGATAACAAATTTCATGTTCATTTACCCCATATCCTTTCGTAAAATAATTAAAGGAATTTCATCCCTTCACATAAAACTGGAAGTATCCATAATCATGACCTACTCGACGTGTGGAAGCTTTCAATTAAAAAAATCATTAATTAAGTGGAATGCGGTACGTTTGAGATAGAAGCTCTTGTGTGTTTGAGGTAGGAAATTAATTCCTCGGTGTCAATAAAATTAGGCCGGATATGCCAGTAGGTTACAATAAACCAAATAATTGCCTTCGGAACGCATCTAGCTTTTGAACACAACATTTCATTCAGAATAAAGCAATAGATCATCTACGATTGGTTGATAATGAAATGAAGTATTTAAAAATAAAACTGAATAATGTATAGTCAGTTGAAATATTACAATTTGATTTTCGTTATTCTACCCCTGACCATCATATGTGATATTTTTATGCCTAGGGTGGGGATTTGAAATTTTTCGTTTTTTGAATATCACCTCTTTTGAGCCTCAAATTAAACCCAGAAAAGCCATGGGAGCCCCTATTTTTCATTTTAATAAAATAAAGGTCTTTATATGTAGTTTTCATTTTCTGGGAACCCGAGCATAAAATTAACCTACATCTATTTTTAGAATTTTGTTGAAAAGGGGAACCCCCATACGGAAATAACATTATAAAGTATTTGGCTTATTGTAACCAGTAAGGTGGAACAGAAGATATCTTACCTATTGAATGAATCAATTCCCACACACACATTTGCTTACATAAACATGAGGTTGCACGCCTTGTCGTGCTAGGTATTCCCCACTCGTATTATTTTTCATATTAAAAAGGGAAAATTGGCCAAGTCCCGCCAAATAGGAAGTTGATATCATAGGGTGAACAAAATTGCATACGACACATTCCCCCTATATATAAAGTCAAATCCCAAATTTTAAATAAATCGGCCAAGCAGTAGTTGAGAAAAGTGTGACAAAAATTTTCAATAAAGGGAAAAATTGCCCATTCCTCGAAACAGGAAGTTGATATCATGGGACGACCAAAATTCAGCATTCTGACAAGTTGAAAAACGCAGGACACAGCAGATAAATAATAGTTTCCACTGAACAGAAAATTGAAGCCTCTACATACTGGATGTGGAGTTATGTTAATACTCAAGAACAGGAACGGGGAGCCCACAACAAGGAATTGAGAATTATTACGTTTATCAGAAAGCAGAATATATCTTTATCGCACACCAAAAGTTCCTTTTAGATAATGTACAATTTTCACAAATACAAAAAACATGCATGAACGATTAACATGAATAAATCATACAAATATAAGATATGAAATAATAATGTGAAATAATTTCCTTATAATGACAATTTTCAACTGATATCTGTGATGTTCTTTTCAATAACAATGAACAATAATTACAGCAACTTCAGTAGGTGTGTAACCGAATTCCCAACCGAATTTGAGTGTTATTCCTCTCTTAATTAATCTTTAAACAAGGGTTTTTTTTATGAGATAATTAAAAAAATTGTAACATTTGATTTTTCTTCTTTTCTTTTCAGTCAAGACAGTGTCGGCTATTGATTTATACAGAGATACATACTGCATGGTTACTGGAATGAAAAATTGCTGGTTTCGTATATGCTATGGAAGTTAAAATTTCAAGGTTATATTCCAATTGGATGCCGAGCGAGCCTTCCTTAACTTTTATTAAATCTGAATACTTAAATAAAAATGTATGGCATATAACACTATAACACATGCAACAGATAAAAACAAAGACAAAACAAGGACGTGAGAGAGCCACAAGGCACGGAAATAAAAAGACGACATTGATAACTAAAGCACTTATAGTGTGAACTCGCATGAAAACAGGGAGTGACATCAGGTGCTCCGGAAGGCTAAGCATTCCTGCGTGTACTGAAGTGTATATATCTCAACTTGTACGATTCGCATTTCGTCTGTTCTACTCTTGGCGATGTTAATGAGCGTAACCTTTCTATCACATTGGTGGTTTTGCACCGGTTTTGTCTTTCTGTCCTTTTGGATCAATGGTGCCCGGTAATTTTGTTATAACTTTCATTCAATAATTTTACATACATACAATAAACTGCCGATGTCTACTGAAATTCATGATTCTTTACCAAACCATTCGGGAAGTTTTGAATTTGATTATTACCGGTATTCTGTAGTGCGACAGTGTTACACCAGCAGACTAGGCTCCTTGAGCTAACCGGCAGTTTAGCGGCGAGCACTCCTTGACCCATCTCTCTTAATTACGTTTTGTCTTATTCTTTCCTTTTCACAAGATTGTGGTCTTGGAGTTAGTGGTTTACCTGTATTTGGTTTTATATGTATGTTTATTATACTATAGGGAAACGGGATAGAGATTGGGGAGGTTTAGGTACCAATAAACCGGTTTGGCCCTACTGGTAGCTGTTGCTAATGCCGGTACCTAGTCCGGCTATCCCAAGTTCCTATCGTTGTCTATGTCTGTCTTTGTCATTTTATTGTGCGGTTCCCTGGTGGATTGTGGCATGTGATTGTAAAGTTCGGCCATTGTAAGTGTTTCCTGTTATCTTCTCTTCATTAATGTATACACCAAGCCTAGAATTCAGTTTAATTATGACTTGGTCAAAAATACATCCCTGACAGATAGGTTTTTGTTCAAGTTAGATTTGAAACCACAGGCTATTTTGTTTACTTCACCACCTGTACGTATAAAAAGTAAGAATGAATGAAACATGGTACTCCATAACACAGATGTATCGTGGGATAATGACTTTTACCTCATAGTAGATATAAATCTTAAGTTCAACGATCGAAGATAGAAAAATGCTTTGATTTACATATGTATTAAGAAATTGAAATCTCGTTAATAATGTGACAAAGTTGAGCTGTTTTGTGAATACTGTAAGACTTTATATGATGCAAGATGTTGATAATTTAAAGCAAGTAAAAAATAGTATAGGAATTTTAGCTATTGTGCTGAAAAATTCTAATAATTTGTTTTTCTTTGAAGGGAAACTCTAATGTTTTTGTTCTCTTAACATGCTTAAAGGGTTTTCATTCATCAAAGATGTACTTTGATCATTCGATATTGTGGCTTGTTACAAGAATTTATTGGTAGGGTACATTTCTTGCTTCGTGAAATTAGTGATATGGCCATTGTAAAAAACACTGTAAAGATTTCGTAATTTTGCAATCAGAATTTAATTTTCCTTCCATTGGAACAGAAAAACAAAGAAACCAGTTTTTAAGGCATTTCAAAGCTACTACATGGAGATATGCCTTGATGTATTTGTTTTTTTTTTATCTACACCGAAGGAGTGCAAAGAACAAAATACCGAAGTTACTGTTAATTTTGATTCTGCATATGCGCATTTCGACAAGTTATGTCTCTATTGCAGATAAATTCAAAACATTTGGCAGTCCATAAACCGAAATATTGTACAACTGATAGACAACACATAAACAATAGAAAAACCTAGAAATATACAAATTGATTAGAATTTTTTTGTTGTAGACCCATTTAAACTTATCCCAAACGCATTTATGATTTGTGGTTTTTCAAGTGAAGAATTGTTTAAGTATGTTTTTTGTCTTTGCACTAAAGAACTAACAACGACTGTGTTTTATGTCGAAAATCTACACTACGTCGTTTATAATGCTTAATTTTTCATTTATAATAAACGTCTGAAAATCAGTCTTACATCTACAAATATTTATAAGTATATATTTGGACGTTCCCACCCAAAGACACAAACCATTGCTGTTGTGACATCTATTGCATAGCTTCCAATAACCGAATAAAATCTCCACGTAGGGCCGGAACACCGATCAGCTGAGATAAAGTATTTTATATATTCTCATACCTTATAGTAAGTTCAACGGTTGCAGCAGAATTCATTACTAATGGCCAAACAATGCTAAAGCCATGTCTTATTTAGCCAATGGATAAGTTGGATCGTCAACAGACATTAATTTAACTTACAAAGTGCTCTGTCAATGACGCTCATCCGTTTCTAGACAAAAAAACTAGTTTCCTAAGCTAGTGGACAGATACAACATTTAGACAAACACAGGGTGCTCATCAAGTGGATTGTACGAAAACTTGGCATTTGTGAGTGTCAGAATAATATTTGTAATTACCAAAAAATAAAATAATAATAAAATGCCACAATTTGAAAGTGTAATAGTATACCCATAAGTGATATTCTGTCAACAAGTACACCATAACTGAATGGAGCATGATGCAGGCTTAGCATGAATATCTACAGTTATTTTGCTTTCTTTTACATATTTTCTTTTGCTTTATTCTTGTTCCACAATGAAAACATTTGTTACCGTTGTATTTCTTGTTTGTAATTCAGTAGTTTGCCCTGGTTTGAACTGTGCTTTGCAGAATTAAGTCTTTGTTTGAACTGAACTTCAGTGACCCAGATATCAAATTACACTGCAAATATTTCATTCACAAAGAGAGATCAATGGCCCAAATTATCTTAAAGTCATCATTGGTATAACACTTATCAGGTCAGTACACCTAAGATAGGCTGTCTACCGATCGTAATCCAACAGATATATATTAATAAAAAAACATATATTCTGACGATTAACATGACATATTATAATACTTTTTTGTATACAATATTTTGACCCCATAAGCACTGACATTATACATTTGTACAATGTATATATATTCACTTGGTTAAAAATTGTTTAGTCACATATATATTTTTTTCCCTCTTTCACTGACAATTTTCTCGGCGAAAGAAAAATAACTCTTGAACGAAAATTGATAACTGACAGTTATCTTCTGATTTTCACAATTTTGCCATTATCAGCTTTATTGTTTGGCCCATATTTTGTTCATTCCTCTTTCGTCATTTTTCATTTGGATCTCACGCGTTCATGCTGGCCATTTGATGCTTTATTACCATATTTCTAACTAAGTCCTTTTACTAATTTTAATGCTTTAGAATGTACTTATTCATAGTTTCTACCTTCTAATTTTTATTGTGTGGGATCTTACCCTTTTCGCTCCTTTGGCTTCGCTAATTCAATTGTTTTGGGTTTCAGAGCTTGGTCAAGGTGTACTTTCAAACTTAAATCATAGTCGTCTTAGCTTTCCCACAATATTTTCTGTTGGGGAGTTTTCTAAGCAAAATACATTCATCGGCAACGAATGGTGAACAAATAGCATAAAAAAGACAATCTATATAATGAAAAAAAATGTTACAACCCTCGGATTTCCTACGAGGAGGAATGACCGGGTTACTGAAAGCTATATTTTTATATAGAGTAGGTGGCCGAGTGATCTAGGGCGCCTGACATAGTGCAAGCGGTGTTGCCATAGGTGACAACAAAGCAGGGGTTCAAATCCAGCCGAAAGCCTTGCTGGATTTTCCGATATTTACAGGTTTAAAGAGATGATTTTCATCACTGTTGTCATTTGGAATCATATATTCTACCTTTGCAGCTCACCTTACCAACACATTATCATTCAACTCTAACACCACTGTTTTGAAAAAGAATGGATTTGGACAAAACATAATTTTACAAAAAGGGTCATAGCTAGAATGCCCGCCGCTTCACTGTTAGCTAGCTTGAGAAGCTTAGTCTGCTGGTAAAACACTGTCGCACTAAAGAATAAAAATCAAACTTAAAATTTCCCAAAAGTTTTGGTTAAAGAATCCTTATGTATTCCAGTAGACATCAGATGTATCAGTGAGAGGCCAGTGCACGTGTAAAATCCTCAGGTCTTTGGACCCTAAAGCCAATCTGATGAATTCATGTAGTATACCCTGGCAATAAAGTAAGTGAGAACCGAACCGTCAGTCAAAAGAACGAAAAATCCATGGACAATGGCAACATCAGAAACAATAAAAAAACTAGAAAAACTGTGAGCAAAGCTCACTAATAAATACCCCCCGCACCCCCATTTGATTGCAGGAATAAAAAACAATTCAAATCAAATTCTGAAATAGGAGGTGCACATCTACATTATGTCATAAACACTGTGTTAAGGTTTCATGAAAATTTATTCAGTGGTTCAGGAGGAGTAGCGGATAAGAGATGGGTACCCTCTTGTAATGTAATGGCCAAGTCCATGTTTTGCTATGGGAACCCCCAAAAATCAATCAAATCAAATTCTAAAATAAAAGGTGCACATCTACTTTATATCATAAAGACTGTGTTAAAGTTTCATGAAAATCTTTTCGCTGGTTCAGGAGGAGTAGGGGATAAAAGATGGGTACCCCCATGTGTACATGTAATGTAATAGCCAAGTCCATGTTTGGCTATGGGAAACCCCAAAAATCATTCAAATAAAATTCTGAAATAGAAGGTGGACATCTACATTATGTCACAAAGTATGTTTTAAAGTTTCCTGAAAATCTATTCAGTGGTTCAGGAGGAGTAGTGGATAAGAGATGGGTACCCCCATGTGTACATGTAATGTAATGGCAAAGTCCATGTTTGGCTATGGGAAACCCCAAAAATCAATCAAAGTAAATTCTGAAATAGGAGCTGCACATCTACATTATGTCACAAAGACTGTGTTAAAGTTTTATGAAGATCTATTCAGTGGTTCAGGAGGATTAGCGGATAAGACATGGGTACCCTCATGTGTAAGTGACGGACGGACGGACACCACCATCATTATATCCCCCCACTTTTCAAGCGGGGGGTATAACAAGGAAACCACATGAGTACAGGACAAAAAGAAAAACAAAAATGAAAACAAAAATACAGATGAAGAACACGGACCGGTTGAACATACTTGGCATTAAAAATTTGAGGCATAACAAAATCGCCATGATCAACGCAGAAATAAATAGAGCAAATAAGCTTTAAAATACTGTAGTTATGGCACTATTCACTAGCAGATATGTTTTGATCTTGTTTTGGCCATTTTGATCTTATCATGATCTTAACAAGCTTAGCACAATTTTGTTAAGACTGTGTAAGATATTCAGTCGTATTTCACGATAATTCCTTTCAAGGACGATCAAGACCTGATCAAACAAGATAACTGCGTTCAACGACGATCGAGATATGTTAAGTTTGTCCAGATCAAACAAGATCAAATCAGGATCTTGTTTGATCTTAACAAACTTAATTTGTCTTGATTGTTCCTGAACGCAAATAACAAGTCGATCTTGCTTAATCTTGAATTATCTTTACACGTCTTGAAATCAATTATCTTGAAAACCAACTTAAAATCTAACACTGTCTTAACAAAATTGTGTTAAGCCTGTCAAGAGCATAATAAGATCAAAATGGCCAAACAAGATCAAAACATATCTGCTAGTGATTGCTTTTTAATAATTTGAAGTGTACTACTGGGTAAAAAAAAACCACATCATATTAGTCTTGAAACTAAGATTTCATACGACACCATTATCAATATATAAAATATTGGTTCAAGTATTACACTGGACTTGTCAGTGGTGTCTTTAGTTCCTTCTTCATCTGGGTACATAGTTGTTAAATTTAAAATTGTTCATTGAGTGTAACTATCCAAGTCTCAGAACATTCCTTGACCCATTTTTCAAAATCACGTATTGTCAATTTCTCTACTTCCAAGATTGTGGTCATGGAATTAGTAGTCTACCTGTATTGGGTTTTATTCAAGTGTTTATTATACCCCCGCTTGAAAGGGGGTATATAGTGATGGGGTGTCCGTGCGTCCGTCCGTCCTTCCGTCCGTCTTTCCGTCCGTCCGTTACACATGAGGGTACCCATGTCTTATCCGCTACTCCTCCTGAACCACTGAATAGCTTTTCATGAAACTTAAATACAGTCTTTGTGACATAATGTAGATGTGCACCTCCTATTTCGGAATTTGATTTGATTGATTTTTTGGGGTTTCCCATAGCCAAACATGGACTTTGCCATTACATTACATATACACATTGCGGTACCCATCTCTTATCCGCTACTCCCCCTGAACCACCCAATAGATTTTCATGAAACTTTAGCACAGTCTTTGTGACATAATGTAAATGTGCACCTCCTGTTTCAGAATTTGATTTGATTGATTTTTGGGGTTTCCCGTAGCCAAACATGGACGTTACTAATACATTACATGTACACATGGGGGTACCCATCTCTTATCCGCTACTCCTCCTGAACCACTGAATAGATTTTCATGACACTTTAACACAGTCTTTGTTATATAATGTAGATGTGCACCTTCTATATCAGAATTTGATTTGATTGATTTTTCATTGCCAAACATGGACTTTGCCATTACATTATATGTACACATGGGGGTACCCATCTCTTATCCGCTACTCCTCCTGAACTACTGTATAGATTTTCGTGAAACTTTAACACAGTCTTTGTGACATAATGTAGATGTGCACCTCCTATTTCAGAATTTCATTTGAATGATTTTGGGGGTTTCGCATGGCAAAACATGGACTTAGCCATTACATTTCTAGTGGGTACCCATCTCTTATCCCCTACTCCTCCTGAACCAGCGAAAAGATTTTCATGAAACTTTAACACAGTCTTTATGATATAACGTAGATGTGCACCTTGTATTTTAGAATTTGATTTGATTGATTTTTGGGGTTTCCCATAGCAAAACATAGACTTGGCCATTACATTACAAGGGGGTACCCATCTCTTATCCGCTACTCCTCCTGAACCACTGAATAGATTTTCATGAAACTTTAACACAGTGTTTATGACATAATGTAGATGTGCACCTCCTATTTGAGAATTTGATTTGAATTATTTTTAATTCCTGGAATCAAATGGAGGTGCGGAGGGTATTTATTAGTGAGCTTTGCTTACAGTTTTTCTAGTGTATTTTACTAAAGGGAAACGGGACAGATACAGATGAAGTTTGGGTACCCGTAGACCGGTTTAATCCTAACGCTGGCTTTTGCTAGTGCCGGTACCAGGTCCGGCTGTCCCGAGTTCATATCGTTGTTTTCGTTATATCACCTCAAGTGGACCGGGACAAAATCGTAGAAAGTTTGCTTGATTGGACGTTGATGTATGTGTGCACTTCAATACCAACGCCCTTGTCATACCTGCAATTTGTAAAATGAAAGTGTAAAAATATAATGTAATATATTCCATCAGATAAAATGAATTACAGCAATTCGGTATTTTGCTTTCTTTTTACACTATAAAAGAGTGTTAATGTTATTATGAATTTGCATAGAGGGTGATAACAGGGAAGACAAGAGGTATGGGTGAACAGTCAATAAGACAATCACCTGTGTTTACACACGGAAAGTCGAGTTTAGCTTATTGCATTTCAATAGAAATATTTCATTCAGAGATAACACACATACGGTTCATTTGAAAAAAGTCCTTTAATCTTGTGGTCTAAAGATAATTTTATTTCTTAAACTTTGATTGAATACTGTTTGTACCTGAAGTTACCTGACTGTGATATGTACATTTGATTGTTGTACATTTGATTGTTCATATTATTCATACAGCGTTCCCTAAATGCAAACTTTAGCAATGGGGTGCCAAATATACGTTAAAATAATTTTAAAGCTAAATCTGACATCGACAGGTAATAAAGATAATTGAAGTAACCTCTTTTAGCCTATTCTGACTCCCGAATAATATAGTCTTGTCGTATATAAACAAGATTTTTTTGTGTGTAAAGGCCAAAGCATTTGCGGATCTAGAGGGAGTTCCGGGGTTGGATCCCTTTTTTCAGGGATAATTATTAAAAAATTTTTGAGATTTTATACAAAACTTGACAAAAATGGTAAAAGCTGACTAGAACCTTCTTTTCTTGAACCTTTTCGGACCCCTTTTTTCGTAGGCTTGGTCTGCAGGTGAAAAGCCTTGAAAAGACATAACAATGAAGCAACAAATTGACGAGAAAATCAACATCATTTGAAGTTATATATTTGAAAATAACTGTCGTATTCCCTAATTAAACACTGAGAGAATATGCTGTAAATGTACATAAGGCAAAGTCTCTACAAAGTCTCTAAAAATCAAAATACATGGTGTCACCAAGCAAAGGAACTACGCTTTTATTGTTGTGCATCATGAGGCCTTCAACAATGAGCTTTGCCCATACCAAATAGCAAGTTCAAGACGCCCTTTAGAACTGGTTTGAGAGGAATTCTTTGCTAACAATGCGACATTCATATATTTTTTATTCATTGAACAACAGCAGTAGAATACCGAAGGAACAAGGAAAGTGATGATCACAAAAAAAAAGAACTAAGGCACTCTATATAGTGTGAACTTCCATGAAAGATCTGTTTGTAGCTGATTGGTTAAATTCATTTTCTAACCGGTAGGCAAAACCAATTAAAATCCACCCGGATGACAACAGATCTTTCCCTCTACAACTAAAGTTTGTTTTTGCTCTATCGGATTTGACTTTACTACCGGAGGTGACATGTTCAACACGGCAGGTGTCTTATAAAAAGCAGGAGACGCTTACTCCACCAGTTCATCTGATCTCACCCATGGTTTTTGAAACCTTACAATATCTAAAATTTTGTAAATTTTATTGAAAACTAAGGAGATCTCCCTCATGCAAAGCTCTGTCCTTAGCTGATTTTGGCTTTACATTTAGATCACTTTGGTTATTTGTTCTCTATGAGTTTCTAAACATATTTGAGTTTATGGTCTTCCAAACGTTGAGATTTTATCTGCACTGATGAGACATAATTTGTCGAAATGCGCATATGCAGAAAGTAAATTCACAGTACATGTAACTTCGGTATCTAGTTATTTTCCAATAGTAAACTTCCCTTTTCCTTGTGGCAACATTCCAAAAGCACCAGCATATGGAGTTAACATCTCACAATTCATTCGCTATTCAAGGGCTTGTTGTCGATACAGCGACTTCCTTGATAGAGCCCAGTTGCTTACAAAAAGACTGCTTAAGCAAGGGTACGTTACCAAAAACTTAAGTCATCACTACAGAAGTTTTACGGCCGACATCACGATCTCGTCGATTGTTACAGGATATCTGTTCCCGGATGACAACAGATCTTTCCCTCTACAACTAAAGTTTGTTTTTACTCTATCGGATTTGACTTTACTACCGGAGTTGAC
>MJUU01039940.1:0-11104 GCA_002080025.1 Modiolus philippinarum
GGCTTAGTATATTTAAAATCTAGAACCGCTGTCACTTTAAGTAAAGATTGTCATTATTTTGATGAAACTCTCTGAGTTTGAATTAGGGATTACAAAATGGGTAAAGATTTCAAAAGTGGTAGACTAAGAATTTTCATCAACCACTTTTGTAATCTCTTTCCGCTTTTGTACTTCTTGTCTGTTTTGTATATCCCATGATTTAAAATGTGGTTTAGTATTTTTGAAATCCAGAATCACTGTCACTTTGAGTAGAAATTAAGATCTTTTTATGAAACTCTTTGAGTTGAATGACGGATTACAAAAGTGGTTGAGATTTCAAAAGTGGTTGACTAAGAATTTTTATCAACCACTTTTGTAATCCCTAACCACTTTTGTAATCCCCAACCACTTTTGTAATCCTACAATTTTAGATGTGTTTAAAAAATTTTGAAATGAAAGAGAACCACTGTCACTTTGAGTAAAAACAAAGATTTTTTATGAAACTCTTTGAGTTGAATGAGGGATTACAAAAGTGGTTGGGATTTCAAAAGTGGTTGACACATAATCCTAAGCCACTTTTGTAATCCCCAACCACTTTTGTAATCCTACGATTTTAGATGTGTTTAAGAATTTTTGAAATCAAAGAGAACCATTGTCACTTTGAGTAAAAACCAAGATTTTTTCTTAAACTCTTTGAGTTGAATGAGGGATTACAAAAGTGGTTGAGATTTCAAAAGTGGTTGACACATAATCCCTAACCACTTTTGTATTCCCCAAGCACTTTTGTAATCCTACAATTTTAGATGTGTTTAAAAATTTAATAAATCAAAGAGAACCACTGTCACTTTGAGTAAAAGTTAAGATCTTTTTATGAAACTCTTTGAGTTGAATGAGGGATTACAAAAATGGTTGAGATTTCAAAAGTGGTTGACTAAGAATCTTTATCAACCACTTTTGTAATCCCCAACCACTTTTGTAATCCTACAATTTTAGATGTGTTTAAAAATTTTTGAAATGAAAGAGAACCACTGTCACTTTGAGTAAAAACAAAGATTTTTTATGAAACTCTTTGAGTTAAATGAGGGATTACAAAAGTGGTTGGGATTTCAAAAGCGGTTGACACATAATCCTAAACCACTTTTGTAATCCCCAACCACTTTTGTAATCCTACGATTTTAGATGTGTTTAAAAATTTTTGAAATCAAAGAGAACCATTGTCACTTTGAGTAAAAATTAAGATCTTTTTCTGAAACTCTGAGTTGAATGAGGGATTACAAAAGTGGTTGACTAAGAATTTTCATCGACCATTTTGTAATCCCTTACCGCTTTTGTATTTCCTAACCTGTTTTGTAATCCCGTGATTTAAAATGTGGATTATTATTTTTGAAATCCAGAACCATTCTCACTTTGAGTAAAAATTAAGATCTTTTTATAACTCTTTGAGTTGAATAAGGCATTACAAAAGTGGTTGAGATTTCAAAAGTGGTTGACTATGATTTTTTTAACCACTTTTGTAATCCCTCATCCTCTTTTGTAATCCCACGATTTAAAATATGGTTTAGTATATTTGAAACATAGAACCGCTGTCACTTTAAGTAAAGATCGTCATTATTTTGATGAAACTCTCTGAGTTTGAATTAGGGATTACAAAATGGGTTAAGATTTCAAAAGTGGTAGACTAAGAATTTTCATCAACCACTTTTGTAATCTCTTACCGCTATTGTACTTCCTAACCTGTTTTGTAATCCCATAATTTTAAATGCGGTTTAGTAATTTTGAAATCCAGAACCACTGTCACTTTGAGTAAAAATTAAGATCTTTTTTATGAAACTCTTTGAGTTGAATGAGTGATTACAAAAGTGGTTGACTAAGAATTTTTATCAACCACTGTTGTAATCCCTAAACACATTTGTAATCCCAAACCACTTTTGTAATTCTACGATTACGATTTTAAATGTGTTTAAGAATATTTGAAATCGAAATGAACCACTGTCACTTTGAGTAAAAACCAAGATTGTTTTTCTGAAACTCGTTGAGTTGAATGAGGAATTACAAAAGTGGTTGACACAGAATTTTTATTAACCACATTTGTAATCCCTAACCACTTTTGTAATCCCCAACCACTTTTGTAATCCTACAATTTTAGATGTGTTTAAGAATTTTTAAAATCAAAGAGAACCACTGTCACTTGGAGTAAAAACCAAGATTCTTTTTATTAAACTCTTTGAGTTGAATGAGGGATGACAAAAGTGGTTGAGATTTCAAAAGCGGTTGACACAGAATTTTTATCAACCACTTTTGTAATCCCTAACCACTTTTGTAATCCCCAACCACTTTTGTAATCCTACGATTTTAGATGTGTTTAAAAATTTTTGAAATCAAAGAGAACCACTGTCACTTTGAGTAAAAACCAAGATTTTTTTTATGAAACTCTAAGTTGAATGAGGGATTACAAAAGTGGTTGAGAATTTCAAAAGTGGTTGACTAAGAATTTTTATCAACCACTTTTGTAATCTCTAACCACTTTTGTAATCCCCAACCACTTTTGTA
The DNA here is from genome assembly GCA_002080025.1 of Modiolus philippinarum. Taxonomy (NCBI): domain Eukaryota; kingdom Metazoa; phylum Mollusca; class Bivalvia; order Mytilida; family Modiolidae; genus Modiolus; species Modiolus philippinarum. Next base: position 2,530 of record MJUU01039940.1, read on the forward strand.
ATTCTACGATTTCAGATGTGTTTAAGAATTTTTGAAATCGAAGAGAACATCTATCACTTTGAGTAAAAACCAAGATTTTTTTATGAAACTCTTCGAGTTGAATAAGAGATTACAAAAGTGGTTGACTATGATTTTTTGTCAACCACTTTTATAATCCCTGATCCACTTTTGTAATCCCACGATTTAAAATGTGGTTTAGTATATTTGAAATCTAGAACCACTGTCACTTTAAATAAAGATCGTCATTATTTTGATGAAACTCTCTGAGTTTGAATTAGGGATTACAAAATGGGTTAAGATTTAAAAAGTGGTTGACTAAGAATTTTCATCAGCCACTTTTGTAATCTCTTACCGCTTTTGTACTTCCTAACCTGTTTTGTAATCCCACGATTTAAAATGTGGTTTAGTATTTTTGAAATCAAGACTCACTGTCACTTTAATTAAGATTTATCAAGCTCTTTTGTAATCCCTTATCACTCTTGTAATCCTACGATTGCGAATAGGTTTAGAATTTTTGAAATCAAGAACCACTGTCAGTTTCAGTAAAAATTAAGATTTTCTTTATGAAACTCTTTGAGTTGAATGAGGGATTACAAAAGTGGTTGAGATTTCCAAAGTGGTGGACTAAGAATTTTTATCAACCATTTTTGTAATCCCTTACTACTTTTGTAATCCCCAACATTTTTTGTAATCCTACGATTTTAGATGTGTTTAAGAACTTTTGAAATCAAATAGAACCACTGTCACTTTGAGTAAAAACCAAGATTTTTTTAATGAAACTCTTTGAGTTAGATAAGGGATTACAAAAGTGGTTGAGATTTCAAAGTGGTTGACTAAGAATTTTTATCAATCACTTTTGTAATCCCTAACCACTTTTGTAATCCTACGATTTTAGATGTGTTTGAGAATTTTTGAAATCAAGAACCAATGTCACTTTAAGTAAAAACCAAATTTTTTTATGAAACTCTTTAGTTGAATGAGGGAGGCAACTCAAACATTAGAAAAGCAAGAAAGACTACGAAATTACAATACTATGACAACACAAAGATGAATACAATATAAGTACAAAAATTAGGTTAAAATGGGTTATGGCTAGTTTGTTGGTACGATAGGGTGGCTAAGTTATGGCCAAAGTGGGGTATGGAACGGATTATGGGTTTGATAATTAGCCCAGCGTCCCACAACTCTCACACATTTACACTACCTTTGGGGTGCTCTACGTTGAAGATGCTGGAAGCTGGGGCTAAAGACATTAGACAAAATGGGAGGAATAACTAGGCAGGGTCAGGGCTTAATCGTTAAAGCCAACAACAAATATATTAAAGGGACAAGTTAAAACATCCTGATCCATGTCTGTATACAAGTAAACGGAATGACAGTTATAACGAACAGAACTAGGTCTAAAAAACTGATAATCGATATATCAAAGCGATCGGTAATTTCGAAGGGAAGTTCGGATAGCTTTTAACATAGACTTAATGGGTCCATAGAAGCCCGACTCGCTACTACCACGAGACGCCTGTTACGATGGACGTACCGAAGCGTTCAAACTGTAAGAAAAAGACCAGGACATATCGTACGCAGACGTCACCTCACTGTATCCTACATCAACAATCCCTATTGGAAACACTGAGATCATCACAGAAAATTTCACTGATGTACAAGACTACGAATGACTCATCAAATGTAAAGTCTTCCCACCCAAAGGACTCCATATCACAATACTTCCTGCCAAAATCAGCAACAAATATCTCTGTACTTTATGCAAAACCTGTGCCGAAAACCCATCAACAAACATAGTTTGAACAGTTAGACGAAGAAAGAGCATTGACCGAAACTCGGGTAATCGATTACCAAAGCCGGATATACGACCATATGCATGTACGAGGAATCACTAAAACTACAAGAACTCCTTTACGATCAATTTCGATACGATAAAGAATATAATCACCAATAACAGAGACGAAGTGAAGGCCGTAATTTACAATTTCAAAGTAAAGAGGGACAAAAAGAGATTATTGACCGTACATGAGGACAAAGATTACATAATCGTGATCGATAAAACAGTATCACGGAATATTTAAGCACGAGAACTTTGGGATTTTAAATTGTACAGGCATCATGTGGATGGCTCTCCGACCCACGACTGCTTTATGACGTAGAAAATTATGTATGTACATTTGTAATTAGATAATTATTTAATTAGTGTAATAGAGAAAACACCTTCAAATCATAAAGAACGCAAATGAAAAAAAAATGTTACAATGAAGTAGTACATTGGTTACACTGAAGTAATACAAGGACAGAAACAGAAAAAAAGGTTTTTAGAGTTACGATTGGCATAAAAAACGAAAACAAAACGTTAGAACGAAACATTAATGAAGCAAAAGGGGGTTAACTAAGGATAAGAGATCAAACAAGGGAGATAACTCAAACAATAGAAAAGCACGTCTAAGTTCAGAAAATACAATAAAACAGCTTCCGGAGTAATAGAACAACAAAAGTTGAAGATAATGAGTTCATTACATTCAACGACATAGGTTAGTGTTAGGTTTCGGGTATTTCTAAGTGGAAAAGTAATTATCAATGTCAAATATGCTACTTAATGTCCCATCGTCACACCACTCTCTCACCGCTACACTACCTTTGGGGTGCTCTACGTTCATGACGCTGGAACGAGGGGACGAAATCATTGGTAACGCTAGCCTGTACAATTCAGGAGCAAAAAATGAACTTTAACATAGAGTTAACGGGCCATAGAGGCGTGATCCACTACTGGCGTCTATTAGGCCTTGGACCCGACTACTTGCTATATGATTGCCAACGTGGAGAAATGTCAGCAAGGGTCCATCCGCACTTTTTGAAACATGTCCAGATGTTCACTATACGCTTATAGGGTACCGTCCTAATTTCGAGCCGTAAATTTTTCGTACGAGTTTAGGGGTTCTACGCTAGGTAGCGTCTATTAGGCCTTGGAACCAACTGCCTGCTATAGTAATAGCAACGTGGAGAAACGTCAGGAAGAGTCCATCCGCACTTTTTGAAATTGGTCCATATCAGATTTTTTTCAATATATCCTTATAGGGTACCGTCCGAATTTTTGACCGGAAAATTTTCGTACGGGTCTAGGGGTTCTAGGCCAGGTTGCCTCTATTAGGCCTTGGACCCCACAACCTGCTATATGATTGCCAACGTGGAGAAATGTCAGCAAGGGTCCATCCGCACTTTTTGAAACTGGTCCAGATGTTCACTATACGCTTATAGGATACCGTCCGAATTTCGGGCCGAAAATTTTTCGTACGGGTCTAGGGGTTCTACACTAGGTGGTGTCTGTTAGGCCTGGGATCAAAATACCTGCTATATTAATGCCAACGTGGAGAAACGTCAGGAAGGCTCCATCCGCACTTTTTGAAATTGGTCCATAACAGATTTTTTCAATATATCCTTATAGGGTACCGTCCGAATTTTGGACCGGAAAATTTTTGTACGGGTCTAGAGGTTCTAGGCTAGTTGGTGTCTATTAACCTTGGACCCAACTACCTGCTATATGGTTGCCAACGTGGAGAAACGTCAGCAAAGGTCCATCCGCACTTTTTGAAACTGGTCCAGATGTTCACTATACGCTTATAGGGTACCGTTCGAATTTCGGGCAGGAAATTTTTGTTACGGGTCTAGGGGTTCTACACTAGGTGGCGTCTATTAGGCCTTGGACACAACTACCAGCTATATTAATGCCAACGTGGAGAAACGTCAGGAAGGGTCCATTAGCACTTTTTGAAATTGGTCAATATCAGATTTTTTCAATATATCCTTATAGGGTACCGTCCGAATTTTGGACCGGAAAATTTTCGTACGGGTCTTGGGGTTCTAGGCTAGGTGCGTCTATAAGCCTCGGACCTAACTACCTGCTATATGATTGCCAACGTGGAGAGACGTGAGCAAGAGTCTATCCGCACTTTTTGAAACTGGTCCAGATGTTCACTATACGTATATAGGGTACCGTCCGAATTTCGGGCAGGAAAATTTTCGTACGGGTCTAGAGGTTCTACAATAGGTGGCATCTATTAGGCCTAGGACCCAACTACCTGCTATATAAATGCCAACGTGGAGAAACGTCAGGAAGGGTCCATTCGCACTTTTTGAAATTGGTCCATATCAGAATTTTTCAATGTATCCTTATATGGTACCGTCCAAATTACGGGTCTAGGGGTTCTAGGCTAGGTGGCGTGTATTAGGACTTGGACCCAACTACCTGCTATATGATTACCAACGTGAAGAAACGTCAACAAGGGTCCATCCGAACTTTTTGAAACTGGTCCAGATGTTCACTATTAAGCTGGTGTAATTCAATAATTATACACCTTTTACAACTTTATCTGTCCTTTTTCTCCAAATAATGTCATTTCTCACAAAGATCAATTTTTTTTTATAATGAAGTGGCATTTTACAATTTTTAAACGCAGTATTTAATATAAATAACAGAAATCATTTACATCCAATCAGAGCGCTAGCAGACCGTTACCGAGCTGTAGATTGGGTGGTCAAAAGGATTCCAAAGCAATATTGTGCTTAAATACACTCTTTTTACTGTAAATGATAATAAGACATTATATTTTAAATGTACGTTAATAAAGATTATCAGTTTTTTTTATCTTCTCTCTGTGATTATATAATCTCAAAATAGATCGGTGAGTTTACCTTTCTAATATTTGGGTCTTAGGTTTTTCTAAGTATCGGGTTTGCCTCCTTTTTCAAACAAATCGGACCAGTACAGATGCTTAAATTTGTTTACGACTATTTGCCGACAAAATATAATTTGTAGCCTTTAATTATACTATCTAATAATAAGTTTCGTATCTTTGTGCAAATAATTTAATTGTGTGGAGATCTATCATAGTTATTTTAAGCTGAAATGATGATGGGTAGAACGCCGACCCCGAAGAAGACACCCCAAATTTGACCATGAAAACAGTCTATAATTCAATTTTTATTTGAAAACTGTTTTACCATATTATTTTTGTGATTTGGTATAGTTCATGCAGAATGTCCAAGTATTTGACCGAACGCACCAATTCTTATTGGCGGATGGGGTATTGGCGGATAGTGGTTATTGGCGGATGGCACTTTTGTAATCACTAACCACTTTTGTAATCCCGCGATTTCCGATGTGGTTTGGTATTTTTGAAATCCAGAACAAATGTCACTTTAAGCAAAGATTAACATTTTTTTTATTAAACTCTTTGAGTTGAATGAGGGATCACAAAAGTGGTTGACAATATTTTATCAACCACTTTTGTAATCCCTGACCACTTTTGTAATTTTGAAATCCAGAATCACTATCACTATAAGTATTTTTTTTTCATGAAACTCTTTGAGTTAAATGAGGGATAATAATAGTGGTTGAGATTTCAGAAGTGGTTGACTAAGAGTTCTTATCAACCATTTTTGTAATCCCTAACCATTTTTTTAATCCCTAACCATTTTTGTAATCCGACGATTTCAGATGTGGTTAAGAATATCTGAAATCCAGCACTACTCTCTTTTTAAATTAAAATCAACACTTTTTGAGTTGGATGAGGGATTACAAAAGTGGTTGAGATTTCAAAAGTGGTTGACATAGATTTTTTATCCATCCTTTTTGTAATCCGTAATCACTTTTGTAATTCCTAGGGACTTTGGTAATCCCTATATTTCAAATGTGACGTAGTAATTTCACTTTAAGTAAAGATGGACTTTATTTTATGATACTCTACGAGTTGAATGAGGGATTACAAAAGTGGTTGACTGAGAATTTTTATAAACCAATTTTGTAATCCCTTACCAGTTTATTAATCTCTAACCAGTTGTGCAACCCCTTACTATTTTTTAATCCCACTTGAATGATTTGGCTTAGTATTTTTGAAATCCAGAACAAATGTCACTTTAAGTAAAGATTTGATGAAACTCTTTGAATTGAATGAGGGATTACAAAAGTTCCTGATAATATTTTCATCAACATTTTTGTAATCCCTAACCACTTTTGTAACCCCTCACACTTTTTGTACTCCCTTGATACCAAATATGAAGATTGATTCTGCCGCCAACCCTGTGAAGGTAATTTGGACTTTTGAAACCCCATTGTATAGGGCCACCTTATATATCTAATATTAATTTTCAATGCAAATTGTGCCAGACACGCCATAAAAATACAACCATAGACTTTTAAGTGGTTAGAGATTTCAAAAGTTGTTAATTACAAATTGCTATCAACAATTTTTGTAATCCAAACCACATTCTTGTTCGCCTCAACGAAGTTGAGGGGGGCTATTGGAGTAACCCCAGCGTCCGCGTCCACGTCCGCATCCACGTCTTCGTCAACGTCCGCATTTTGGTTTATAACTTAGTAACTATGCAGGGTTAGGTCATCAAACTTTGCATGCAGGTGCATCTTGCGTTTACTCACAGCCTCCAAGAAAATTAGGTCTCTCTGCTTGAGTGGCTTGCATTTAAATTTACATCCAAGTTCATATCTCACTAACTATATTTGATATGATCATCTAACTGTGCATATGCATGCATCTTAGATGGTAGGTCAGCAAACTTTGGTCACTTTTTCCTACATTTTCCGCTTGAGTGACTTACATTGAAGTTTACGTACGAGTTCAGATCTCAGTCACTGTACATGGTGGGATCATCTAACCTTTAACATGCATGCAGCTCTGACTGTAGGTCAGCATCCAGGCAAAATTAGGTCACTTTGACCTACATTTTCCGCTTGAGCGACTTACATTCAAGTTTACTTCCGAGTTCAGATCCAGGTCAATGTACATGGCAGGATCGTCTAACCTTGCACATGCATGCAACTTTAATAGTAAGTCAGCATCCAGGCAAATCTAGGTCACTTTGACCTATACGGTAGGATTATCTAACCTTGCATATGCATGCATCTGTGATGGTAGATCACAATCCATTCAAAATTGTGTCACTTTGACCTACATTTTCCGCTTGTGAGTCTTACATACAAGTTAATGTCCAGTTTCAAATCTCAGTCAGAGATGGATGAATATGCAAGGTGAGAGGATCCTACCATGTACAGTGATGGTAGGTCAGCATCCAGACAAAATTAGGTCACCTTGACCTATATTTTTGGCCTGAGTGACTTACATTCAAGGTTATGCCCAAGTTCAGATCTCGGATACTGTACATGGTACGATGATCTTGTATGTGCATGCATGTATGGTAGATGAGAATCCAGACAAAATTAGGTCTCTTTAACCTACATTTTATGCATGGACGACTTACATTAATGTATACATCCGAGTTCATATCTCAGTAACTGTATATTATAGGTTCATGTAACTATGCGTGCATTTTTGATAGTAGGTCAGCATCCAGGCAAAATTGGGATGCTGTGACAACGTGCCATAACGAGGCGAACTTTGTAATCGTTGATTACCTATGTTTTAATCCCAGCCTTTTTTGTAATCCCTTGAATTACAAATGTGGTACAGATTCCAAAAGTTGGTCGTTTATATCTTCCACCAACCCTTATTACAGCGACAACTACTTTTAAAAAGGGTCACTTGAGATATCTGATACTTATGTTCAGTTAGTTCAAATTTTGTAAGATACCCCATAAAAATATTATCCTGGATTTCAAAAATAGTTGATAAGAAATTGCTATCAACCACTTTTTTAACCCCAACCACTTTTGTAAAATTGATAAAATAGGTGGTACAGATTTCAAAAGTCGTTCGTTTATATCTTCCACCATGCCTTATTAACGTAAGAACCACTTTTGAAATTTAAACGTATAGGGCCAACTAGGATGTTATATAAAAATTATAAAAAAAAGATACCCCATACAAATATTACCATGGATTTAAAAAGCGGTTGATTAGAAACTGCTGTCAACCACTTTTGTAATCTAAATCACTTGTGTAAACTCAACCACTTTAGTAATCCTTAGATAAGAAATGTGTAGAGTTCAAAAGCCGTTCGTTTAGATCTTCAACATACCATTACTAAAGCAATAACCACTTTTGAAGTACAATTGTACATGGCAATCTTATATATCTTATATTGATGTTAAGTACAAGTTGAGTAAGATACCCCATTACAGTATTATCCTGGAACAAAAAGAAACCAAATTTTCTAAGGATTTGACGAAAAAGAAGAGTTGATGCGTCTATTTCAGACTATTCAAAGTCAAACAGCTGCATTAATCAGTTCAAATTTAAAATTGAATTTTATAGCTTTTTTCTTCACAGAAATATTGAATTTTCTATCACATATAAGCCAAACGATCTGCATTATTTAAAAAAAAAAAACAAAAAGAGAACAAAATGGGCAATCTTTGTGAAGTACCTTTCCATACATCTTTCCTGTAACGTTTGGTTAAATTTGCTTCAGTGGTATCAGAGACGATGAAAATTGTGAATGGGTAACGGACGGATGGACGACGGACGGACGACGGACGGACTGACGACGGACTCCAAATGAAGTTAATAGCTCACACTGACCTTTTGGGTCAGGTGGGATAAAAAAAAACATGGTAAAAAACCTTAATATATTCTAATTTTCAAAGTTTCTTCTG
>MJUU01039941.1:0-14210 GCA_002080025.1 Modiolus philippinarum
ATCTGTTATAAAACATATAAAATACGGATATTTTAAAATCGAAGCGAGTATAAGTGTGAGTTGGTTGTATTTATGATTTTTATGACTGCTTAGTTATGTTATTTTGACGCCAAAAAAGGAAAAGAAGAGGAATAAAACCCATATTTATAATTTTATTAACGTTGGAAATTAAAAATATTATATTTAAATCGTAGAGCATGGTATGCAACATCGATAAGATTTCATAACAACAACACATTCGTTGCTAGGTTACGGTTATGTCAATTTCAGTTCCGAGTCTTAAATTTAGTAACTGTTGTAAATTTCTATTATTGTAATTATTTCATGTGGATTTTTGGGTAATTCATTATTTAAAACTTTATTTACATGAAATTAAATGAATATTGAGTGATTAAAATGTGAAATTGTACATAACGAATATCCTTTTGTAAAAAAAATATACGCATGTGCGAAAAAATATTGTTGGAATTAGCACATAGCTTTGTTTCCAAAGCGAAAGAAGAGGGTCATATTAGAATTAATTTTAAAATTCAGTTCGGACCGGAAAGGGGCGGAATGCGGGAAAATTTTATTTTTATTTTTATTTCACTTTTGAAAAAGTACGTGCGGGCGGGTCCGACGAACAAGAAATTAATTTGGTGTGGCCTAACCAATTACAAACAACCATAAGGACTTTCCCCAAAACGAAAGGTAAAACCTAGATAGTATACTTATTATACATGTACCTATAAATCAAGATTCAATGAACCATGAATATAATTAATCAATATATAGTGTATATAAATACTAAACTAAATTGTAGTATAAATCAAAGTATATTTTAATAGCAAATAATCTGAAAATATAAAATATAAAAAATCTAACACTACCACATTAATAATATCATAAGTTTAGTATAATTGCTTTAAATGTAATACAATTTGTATGTATCTTGTTCTTATTCTTGCAATCTCCCCAACCAAGATATATATTCAACTAGACATACAACAGCTCCCGGCATATATATCAAGTATAAACAAATGGCGTTTTCAGTATCAAAACTCAGCACAGGAAAAATTGCCTCGAAGTATCGACAGGCGTGTCTTGTGCTCATGGCATGGGTCAGCTGGTTATTGAAATAGATATGGGACAAATAACTGGATGCAGTTTATTCGAACAAACTGAAAAAAGTTGCAAATTGGAAATGCAAGATTTAAATTAACAGTCTTTGGGGAAATAGATTGGGAGTTATTAAAAAAGTGAAATTGCCCTTTTTGGTTGACTTGACTTTGACTTTTGATCGTTCCTTTTACAAGATTGCTTAAAAATAAGACTTTTAAATTAGTCTACATATATCAACAAGAAACGGTAAAAACTTTTTTTTAAATTAATGCACACTAGACAAAGTCTTTACAAATATATATAGAATTAATCAATGAAACAACGCTATTTTTTTTTGTCGTCGTGGTGCCTTCAATAATGAGCTTTGCTCATATCTCATAGTAAGTTCATGACGACCCCTAGCGCCAGTTAAAGCGGAAGTCATTGATACATGTCGAACAACGCTACATCCATGTATCTTCGATTTAGGCCATGGATGCGGGATCGTCAACAAACATTAAAATAACTGCCAGAGTGTTCTGACAATAGACCATATCCGAGTTCTGGTATTCAGATTCACCAGTTGTTGTTTGTCCGCCCTACGTCACAAACGTGTCCGCCCCATGTGACCAACTTCATGACGTTTTAGGCTCTATGACGTGACGTTTTCTGTACTGTGACGTATTGAAAAGTAGTCTGGTAGATCCTAATACCATAGTTCGAATATTGCCTATTGCTGTCATATGTTGCCCAACAAAAGACCAACAACAAACAATCACAATATATATAAAACAACCACAGGGCACTCATCGAGTCAATCGCAAGAACTAGGCATGATAAAATATTGAGATGATGGCACTATAAATAGGTGATCAAAATACAACATGTAACATTTGGAAATTACGAAAAATAAAATGCCAAAATTTTAAAGTATATGAGAAATTCTTTCAAAGATAAGTATACCATAACTGTAATATATAGTATTACAGTTATGTGCATTGAAATGAAATATATAACACGCCTCTGCTGTTGTTTTTATTTTCTTAGTAAGACGATATCTATATGTAATTTTAAAGAAATTTCAGATATTTTCCCCCTTCGAAATCAGTAAAAGTACGGAAAATGAAAATTATTTTCTTATTGTAATTTTGCAAGACAACTTTCTTTTCATAATATGAAAAAGAAAGAAAATGGGGTAAATGTCAGGGAGACAACATCCCATCCATCTCCAGGTTAAAACCACCCAAAATGTAACAAAGATAAATATATTTTAAGAAAACTAGGGTAGAACAAAACACAAAAGTTTTTCAGTATGAGTGCACTACAAGTACTTCAATAGTGTACCTAAAATAGTTATTTAAATATGGGTAAGAACAATTGTATCGGATGCACATTGTCTACTGTGGTATCCAACGTAAACAAACGTATACCCGGAAGATCTTTATAATTTAATAGGAGACATAATACGGAGAACCTGTGATCAAATGGCAGAAAAATAACAGAAAGAAGCTAGGATGACTGTAGCAAGCACCTTGTCAACAGGAGTTGATAATTTCTTTGAATGTCCGATAAGTGTCCGAATAGCGTTCTTTATGATTCCAATCGCAATTATTTTCCAAACTTGTGGAATAGGTACTGGATCGTGGTCAAACTCGGACGATTCAAATCAAGGACTATGGAAATATTGTTATGATTCTGGTGATTATTCATGCTGTCAAAGTGTTGCTGACAAAACTGGTAGTACACCAGGTATGTGTTCTCTTAATAACTGGTGTTACATCAGGTATAGGTAGTATGGTAAATAAGGGATACACCAGATTTGTGCACTCTTATAAACTGGTGATACACCAGATATGTGTACTCTTATTAACTGTTAATACACCAAGTATTTGTTCTTTTATTATCTGGTGATTCACCATGTATGTGTACTCTTATTAAAAATGGTAATACATCAGGTATATGTACTATGATTAATTAGTGATACACCAGGTATGTGTAGTCTTATACACCAAAAATGTGAACTCTTATTAACTGGTGATACATCAGATATGTGTTATCTTATTAACTGGTGATACACCAGTTGGAGTTAACATATGTGTTATGGTCTCATGTTCATTTACTCCATATCCTTTCGTAAAATATTTAATACAGGAGTTTGTCTTTTATTGCAGTGTGGAGTTGGTAAAACAATTCCCCGTGGTAGAGATGTATGCTCTTTATTTTTCTTAGATATGGTGTACTTGTACATGAGATTATATCTCATGTGTACACTTTGTTCAATTACTAATATCTAAATTTATGTAAATACTAAAACCTAAGGATTAACTCCTACCATCGTGGTTTTGTCCTTAGCTATATTTGATATTACTGATTATTCGGATGTCATTTGGTTTTCTGCATTTTAAACATTTTTGAAATTATGGATTTCCTTTGTTTGGGTTCTAGTGCTGCTGATGAGGAATTAATTTCCGAAATGGCCATACAGCTCATTAAAATTATTGCAGTTGGAGTTAACAAATGTGTTATGGTCTCATGTTCATTTACTCCATATCCTTTCGTAAAATATTTAATACAGGAGTTTGTCTTTTATTGCAGTGTGGAATTGGTAAAACAAATTCCCCGTGGTAGAGATGCATGCTCTTTATTTTTCTTAGATATGGTGTACTTGTACATGAGATTATATCTCATGTGTACACTTTGCTCAATTACTAATATCTAAATTTATGTAAATTCTAAAACCTAAGGATTAACTCCTACCATCGTGGTTTTGTCCTTAGCTATATTTGATATTACTGATTATTCGGATGTCATTTGGTTTTCTGCATTTTAAACATTTTTGAAATTATGGATTTCCTTTGTTTGGGTTCTAGTGCTGCTGATGAGGAATTAATTTCCGAAATGGCCATACAGCTCATTAAAATTATTGCAGTTGGAGTTAACATATGTGTTATGGTCTCATGTTCATTTACTCCATATCCTTTCGTAAAATATGTGTTATCTTATTAACTGGTGATACACCAGGTATGTGTTATCTTATTAACTGGTGATACACCAGATATGTGTTATCTTATTAACTGGTGATACACCAGATATGTGTTATCTTATTAACTGATGATACACCAGGTATGTGTTATCTTATTGACTGGTTTTACATCAATTATGAATTATCTTATTATCTGGTGATATACCAAGTATGTATACTTTTAATTACTGTTAATAGTCTAGGTATGGTATGCATTCTTTATGAACTGGTGATACTCCTGGAATGTGTGCTTTTATTAATTGTTGATGCAGCAAATATGTGTACTTTTATTTACTATTGATGTACCAAGTTTGTGAGCTCTTTTTAACTGGTGATTAACCAGGTAAGTGAGTGATAAAGCAGTTATGTGTTGTCTTATTATCTGGTGATACACCAAGTATGTGTACTCCTATCAACTAGTGATACACCAGTTAATTGTACTCTCATTAACTGTTGATTGAAGTGTGTGTATTTTTATTTACTGGTGATATATCAAGTATGTGAACTCTTATTAACTGGTGATACATCGGGTATATGTATTCCTATTACCAGATGATGCACCAAGCATGCGTACTCTTTTTAGTTGTTGGGTGATATATCATGTATATGTACTCTTCATTACCGTTTCAGTTTTTTTGCGAATAAACTGGCCCGATAAGGGGATTGCTTGTAATATAGCAACTCGAAATAAATATCTTGAGCTTTCAAAGAAAGAGGGACTTTGGTATCACCCTTTAATATATTTCTGTTTTTTTTTTGCTTTTGTTGATAAGATCACCTACCCACAGACAGTCATGACGTCAGCGACTGATTAAAGACATAGATCATTTATTAGGACTAGTAGAATTGAGTTCGGGGTTACTAGGCCAGTGATTAATTAACCTTTTACCTTCTGAACTTAGAATCTTCTATTAAATCTAGTAGAATTGAGTTCGGGATAATACAAGGTATCTTGCTATGCCATCTGAGCTAAAGAATCAAACAGTTTTAACGGACTGTTCTCCATACTTTAAAACTTTCAATGAACAATAATCTCATATAGAGACCCTCTATCAAGTATTGATTTCGACTGTTAAACATGTCATTGACAATAGCACTAAGGGCTGGACGATCAACATCTTCGCGAGCCAGTTACTCGAAGTGTAGGCGGATCGTAACCTTTGGCCCGCGAAGATAGGCGATCAATAAAATACAATCGAATATTTTGAAATGATAAATAGAAAAAAAATGATATAAAACTCACAAATCGTACAAACTGTTCAGCTGAAATCGATTTATTTTGCTCTTCTATTGGAGAACGGAAAAACTAACAATCTCTTAATCCTTTATAATTTGTTACTTTTAACTTTTATAATTTGTTTGTCTAGGTTGGCTAATAGGGACACAGGTGATCCAATGCATTGCTGTTGTAATGGCTCTAGTTACTATGGTAGCCATTATTTTATACACCTGCGTCTCGAAGACACTAAAAAATCTCAAAGTGAATATATTTACCATGGTTTGCTGTTCTGTTACAGGTAAATATAACGTAATCGCTACTTTGACCAAGGTACACAACAAAATGTACCGAAATTGATGTAAATTTCATTTCTGCAAATGGACATTTCAGCAATATATATAGTCTCTAACATTGTTTCCAGTTTATTACGTATATTTCTCACATCGAGATAGTTAAATTTTCACATTTTAAAGTTCGAGGTTTACCCGAGAACTTTAAAATGTGAAAATTTAACTATCGAGATGTGAGAAATTATCGTAATAAACCGGAAAACAATGTTAGAGATTTTTTCTCTAATTTATATGACGTAAAGCGATCTCCGTAGTCTGAAGTCTCAAGTATGCCACCATCTGTTGCTTCATCATCGCTATGTGTATCATTGCGCCTTTCATTGAAAAGGGTGTTAAGTGTAATATTTTTTTTTTTATAAAAATGTCATATTATCAATAAATTGAGATATCTTATAGTCATAAAAATGCAAAAACCAGTACGCTAGACAATGATGCAGGTATTAATTTCATCAACATCCGGTTGCACTATTTCTAGAAACTGACACTGATTGACCAATCAGCAAGTGAGATCAGTTTCTAAACATGTTGATTATTAATTTCATCTAGCATTATTATGAGAAGTATTTATTTTGAACAAGAATTAGAGAAATGTCTCTTCAGTGAAGATTTTATCAAACCATTCGGATAATCAGAGAGTAAAATATGTGTAAAAGCTGATACAGAACAAATAAAACAATAAATGGAAGGCCAAAATCAAGGAACAAGCTACAAAATGTATGTACTAGACAGATACAAATCCCTAAGATATGATTACATCAATAAATAAATATCGAAGAATAAACTCATTTGATAGGTTAAAAAAATTACACAGGCGATACAGACACCAAATGGTACCCGAAAGTCCAGGATACTTGAAAACTCCTAGCAACGTAAACCTCCACATAAACAAATAATATCATCTCAAAATATAGTTATATGTAAACTACAAATCATAATTAAAGATTATACAAACACACATCATCACTATCGGCCAAGTGCAAACGACGAGATCATTATTATAGTCAAGCAATATATGCGATTGTTGTAAAATATACTGTAATAAATATTATTGATTTTATTACTGTAATAATTCCCTTATCGGGATCGCATCTATTGTATAGAACAATGATCACATCGATTTGCACTTGGCCGATAGCGCACATTAAAATTCTAGAAAAAATCTTGTGCATTACAATTTGAACAAGAGGCCAATGGCCACGTAGCTGGATAGGCAAAGGCTTTTAGTAGTTAGATGATAAGCCACAACCATAGCTTGCATTATGTTTACACTTAACATAGTTCATGGTCAGATGAGGCATTGATTTGCAAGTTTTGGTTAAAATATATACAATTGCAAATATTTGTCACTTGCCGATCCTTTAAAGGTCTTTAAAGTTGTAATAACTGGTTATTAAAAATCATCTGATGCATTTAAATTTTTGAAGTACACATTTACACACATATGTTCTTCAAAGTTTGACACCCTAGACATTTGAAACTGACCTATGTTGTAGAAAAATAATTAGTTAAAAATTAAAAATAAACAACCGCAAAGCTCGTCATATTTGTAATTAACGTAAACATACTTTTAAATGAAAATTCCTTCCACTGTAAAAGCTTTATGACCTTTAGTGATATGAAATAAAATTCTATTTCTCACTAGAATCAACCAATGTAATTAAAATCTAAAAATTATCATCTGTGCAACAATGTGTGATTTTAAACAATGTGATAAAATGATATTTTTTAAATTTTAGCCATTAATCGTGTTAGAGACCTTCACCTGTCGCTGTAGTTACACATAGTTTCCAATATCAGTTACCTACGTTTATACCCGTAGGCATTGAGATTGTACCACCCTGAAGCACTTCTGTGCAGCCTGAGGCGTTGCCGAAGGCTGTACAGTGGTGCTGAAGGGTGGTACAATCTCAATGCCTACGGGTAGAAACGTACGTAACGGATTTATCCCCGGCTTTGTCTTTTATTGCACCGAAAAAGCATTAAAATGGAAGTAAATCTGTACGAAATTTCAACGTCATCTGAGTTGCGCAATAAAACAAGTGTGATAAGTATGCAGAAAATGCCCCACTTTCCATGTCGAGGATGGTACCTAAGGTACCAACCTCAGACTTTGCTGTTTTTAGACGATATGATTTTGGGTTGATGATTTCCTGAGGTTATAATGTTTTTGGCACCAGTTTTTACTTACTAACGTCATAGAATATGTGACGTTATCACAAAGGAATTCCATGGCACTGGCGCTAGCAACGTTCTTAACAACGAGACGGGTGCATGGGATTTGTACCAACGGGCTGCCATCCAATCAAAAGCCGGCATTTATCACAAGCCGGGGATAATGATAAATACCACGTGTGTTGCAGAAGACTGACAAAAAGTCGCACTGATTAAACTAATGAGAGTGATAAACACACAAAGATTGACACAACCAAGGCGGAGCGAATCCAAAAAATACAAATTAATTAATTAAAAGTCAGTACCGAATCCAAATGTTCTGAAAATCAATAGGGTTCTGTCTAATGCCAAGCCGACATAGAATTTCAAATTTTGTTGCATAACGTGCAAGCCTGAGAAAGTTATCGTTTATACAAGCAGTTTGAAATCGGGTGATCCCTATAGTTTGATGGGCTCCGCCCATCCAGCTAAAAAGGGAGGTCATTTCTTAATGCCTGTTTTGATACAGTTACCATTTTTTCTTCTGACATGAAGTATTTTATGCTGCGAAATGTAGCGCGGATGTTCCTGAAAAAGTCTAAATACCTGGTCAACAATCCATTAAGGATGTATTCTCCTCAGGGTTCAACATTTTCCTGCATCAAGTTTTTCCCGAAACCTACATTTTTATAATGCTAAGATCCTGACAAAATAATTTTTGACAAGAAAACCATACGTCCGTGTGAATATTTTTGTGCTATAGTCATTTGAAAACCCCTATTTTTTACGATTTTGTGCAAATTTCATCCATTTTGGTCTATTTTGGGGCCATTTTTGGCTAAAATATTGATTTCTAGCATCAAGTTTTCTCTCAAAGTTTTCAGATTGTTAGATCTCATGAGTCTAAAGAAATATCACTAATAAAAAATATAGGTCCGTGATGATATTAGAAAGTTTTGTAAGAAAATGTTGCTTTTTTTGGTCAAATCCAAGACTAATCAAAATCTGTAAAAATCTACATTTTTCAAAATTCCCATCAACTAGACAGTCAAAACTCACAATTTTTTGTTTAAAAAGTTGGACAATTATATCTTGAAGAAACTATATGAATAAGATGAGTACTTTTCTTTAAAATTTATTTTTATTACCCCTACCCCAAAATCGGCTTAATTCTGACAGAGATCAATGGTGAAATTTGGTCAAAAATTAGAATTTTCCAGTTCTCGAAAACTACTGGTCGTAAGTACATAATTTTTTTACATAATTTGGGACGGTCAATATATAATATATATCAATGGAAAAATGTCAATCATATGACAAGTTTTGAGAATTATTCATAAACGAGATTTGAACGAGACTGAAACCTCAGGAGAATACATCCTTAAGATAAATATTTTGCTCAGCGGATTTATTTTAATCGATTGATAAGCATAAATTTGAATTACTTGTGATTTTTTTATTTTTTGTTAGAAAATTGAAAAAGAAGTAATCCAAGGCAAAGCAATGATAGGTTGCTGATGTTAATAATGAATAAAACTTTTGTGAGATTTTTCTAAAAGTTGTATAAAATAAAATGGTGAGAAAAAAGGGGGGAGGTTACCGGGCCAAAAAAATAATAAGATTTTAAATGAAAAAATCCAGAGGATTCCTAAAATCTGGCAGAAATACATTTACATGACCAGCAAACATCATTAAAGAAATATTATAATCTTATCAGAATCGGAAGTATATTTCAAAACACATGCAATTTTTTTAGACTGTACAAAGTTATAAAAAACCTATTTTCTTTTTAAAATACTTTTCAGCTTTTGCATTGATGGTAAGCATAAGTGTCTATGGGGATAACTACCGGAAGGCAAACTGGTTACAAGGCCACCATTTATCTGGTTCCTTTGCCGTAGCTGTGATTGCCTTCTTTTTCTACGCAGTAACAGCTGTGATTTTAATCGTAACAGAATGCCATAGTAAGTATTTACAAATTATCAAACTTCATTATCATATTTCTGAAATATAAGTATACTGAGAGGTTTTCATGTTATAAAAAAGCAAATGTCAGGTGTTTCTTACTCCATTTTTTTTGTATTGTAAATGAATAGTTCTGAAATGATATTTATATAAAATGTGCAAGTAAGGTTTGTTGAACCAATATTTGGAAAATGACCATATCAAAAGAGTTGATAGAAAACATTTCTTAATAGCCTTAACAGAAAGCTTATTAACAACAACAAAAGAAGTAGTATCCTTATTTCCTAGAAAAAAACAGCGGAGAAATGTATTTACTACAACATTTAATCAATGAATATTAATAAATTGATGCAACATTTTTTACTTTATCAAAATGAATAAGTTACCGAACTGTTGGAAGTAAAACTGTTTTTTTTTCATAAACAAGAACGTTTACATTTAAAATGGCAATCGAAGGCGGCCACGGAGATAACTATGTCGAATGAGAAAGTCTGCATAATTTGTGCTAGCTCTCACGTAACGAATCAAATGTAAAACATACACCCCATAAGCAGGAAAAGTTGGAATATTACTGCCCACGTCAGGAAAATTGATAACTCTGTAAAACAACGTAATCTCATGCACAGTTATGCGGGAGATAATTATTCAAATTCCTTTTCCAGGTCGCCAATCAAATACTGTTCAACCAGAGACAACACCCAGAACAAATAACGCTCAGATGCCCATTCAAGCCGGAAACCAAGGACAAAACACGATTCAAAGGCGCACACAGCTTAGAACTCAAAATGTAGCTCAAGTACATGTGCAACCTTCAGCTCCGCCTATGCCTGTTGACCAACCAAGACGCCCTGCACAGAACCAAGCGGCTGACGAATGTATTGTTTGTATGGATCAGCCAAAAGAGGTTATCTTTCTTGACTGTGGACATATTGCATGCTGTGAAAATTGTGCTAGTGTTATAATGACTGGTGAAAGAAAATGTCCCACGTGCAGACAGCATATAAGAGAGACAAGACGATACTTTAACGCATGAAGTATCATAGAGTCTAATAATGAATTCTGAAACTACTGGGTGAATTAAAAATGTTGCAATAGACTTTAAAAAAAAAATTCCCAATTAGATTATACAAACCATTAATAACACACATATTAAGTAACAACAACAACACGGTATATCACAATATAAAATAGACCAGAAGCTGATAAATCTCCCAAGTCCCAAAATGACCTCAGTATGCGACAAGAGCAAAATGAAATATATATATATACCAGATTATCAGATAGCAATTAAAATTGGTAAGTCTAAGGATTATATTTTTTTATTTAAATGCACATTTATACCCATATACATTAGGGTTGAAGGCATACATGAATAATAACAAAATTATAAAAACATCTATAATTGAAGTACTAGTGAAGTACAAAATCAACACTCCTTTTATGTTTTAACGTAGAAGAAATGTCTAACTAACAATGGAGTTGTCGGGCCTGTTTGAGATATTACGAAATACCTGAAAATTGCCACAGAATGCTAATTAATTTGCAATTGACCACAACTCCTGCTTCTTGACAGCTGTAGAAATCGTTTTTACGGGGCATGCTACTGCTAGCGTCTCTTTCTTCATATTTCGATGTAGACCGTCAGCGCATGCCAATGTTTCATATTGATTCTGCAGTAGTAAACGGAATTTCTTGATTAAAACAGTCAACTCAAAAGTCCTGTATAATAATGATTTATATTCCACTCATCAGAATAAAGACAATATAAAAGAACTGATCCAGTAACCGATTTTTTAAAGCATTTAGCAAATCCTAAAATTTAATCTAAGCATTGTATAATAAATTACAAATGCCCTAACGAAACTATCGTCATTTCCGTTTTGTAATTCTTAAATTTAATTGTATTCTTCCTTCAAATTTCAAGAGTATTATGAGAGTATTATTTGTACGAATTATCTTGTCTGTATATAAGAATCATATTATAAATGTCTTTTAAATAACGAAAAAAAAAATAATAAAATAAAATAAAACTTGCTTGTCGTTATTTCAAATCAACGAGCAAGGGTAACATGAAAAAACTTAATGGTATGGTATAGCGTGACAATACAATGATGAAGTACGATTGAATAGACGATAACAGACGAAACAAGAACAATAGTTACCAAGCCCACTGAAAGTTTGAAAGATCAGTCTCTTCAATGTAGGTTTAATTTATGAGAAAAAACAGATGACGACGATATCAGATGGCTTTAATTCATGACGGGATGAACACCCTATATCTGTTTTGTCACTACAAGGGCACGCATTTCACCAATTCACTCTTGGCCAATCGACTCTCAGCAAATTTTCTCTTCCATCTTGCTGATTAAACGCCATCTTTTCTTATCACGCAAATATCTGGCCAACTCGTATACGATCACCTTAACCAACCGATCCTTTTTTATTGGGATGTTCAGTGGAACCTCTTGTTTCTACCGCTTTCCCTTTTCTCCTCCACTGTTTCTTTTACCGTTGTCATTTTAATCAGATAAACAATCATGATTACTTCATTTTGCATACATTTATCTCTTTCCCTTCCTAAGATGCGTACATTTTTAACCTTTCAGTGCTGTAATGTTAACCACGAGATCAACCCCAAAAATGGTGTAAGTTTTTTTCACGGTTTATGCTATAGGGTCTGTAAGTCTCGTCCAATTTTGAAACTTCCGGGCACATAAGTTGTACCCGGAAGTTGCATTTTTAACAAAAATATATGACGTTTCAAACAAAAACTTCCAATGCCATAATCCTGCAACGTCATATTTTGGCGGGAAATATTTTCAAATTACAATTTTATCGTGACTTCTCGGTGTCGCATGACGAGACTTACATATCCTATGGATAGCATTCTAAATACTAATACATTCTACAAAATATTCATGAAAACCGACGAGAGAAATAGCTTACAAGATGAGGCTTGCTCTGCGTTTTCAAATGTTCACCAACGAACCAGACTTTCACTTGCGTAAATAACAAAATTCCAGCAGACAATAACACGCCAAAGAAGGTAACGCCCAAAAAATAACAAGTAATCGGTCATTTTCGTGTGGCAGATAATTCATGCCCAAACTAAATATTTCAAGACAATCAGATTTCGCTTGCCTTGTATGCCGTACATTTTGGGAGAATCCAATCAACAGAAGTTGTGATGCGCTTGCCTAGAAATTGCACTGGAAATATTAACTTGAAGCGTTGTTCTTTTGCCTGGTTTAATCATGTATTTGTAGAGAATTGTCTTATGACCATTTACTCTGTATCTTTTGATATGTGATTGTCTAAGACGAAAGAGGCCATGAACCTCCAAATACTACTCCAGACTTTTTAGTGATAAGGCATATATATTACTGCAAATAAACAACCTTCATCACTACGACCCTGTAAAAAAAGATGGAATGTGTTTATTGATAAAATCAATATAGAATTGCAATTGTTGGATAAACTACGGGAATAGGAATTCCTCTAAACTGAAAGGGTACTGAGTTTTAGATCAAATGTGTGCTTATTCTTTAAAAGAATCAAATGAGTCAGATTGACGTCTGAGATAATTCAGGATCACTGAAATACAAAAATACCGAAGTTGCATTAAAAACAGTAAATTTTGTTATGCTGTACACGTGTTTCAAGGATTAGCCTCTTATCAACAGCATTAAAATCAAATAATATGGAAAGCCATAATCCAAAAGTAGTCAAAAAAGAAGTACCCATTTAAAAAAATATCGAATCCAGTACCAAGGACATCTACCGAGTGCCATACACGGAATGAAGCCTGAGTATTTTTAAGTGGGTTGAATTTTGATAAAAACGGTAAATTTCTATAATACGCAAGGTGAAAATTGAAGCATGATATTTTTGTTTTATATTTCTATTTTGACAAACCTGGCGCATATATGACGATAATAATGAAGCAATCACTTCACGGGAGACCCTACAGGTATATGATTCTTTGGGAGGAGGCAGGATGGAGCTTAACTACGAAACAAGAATTTATGGACATCTGAATTTATTGAACTGATTGAAGAAGTTGAAAAAGTTTTGGGACGAACCCTCTCAAAAGGAAAATTTTCCTTGCATTTCTGTCAAAGGTAGTTGATAACCACCACACAGAATTTCATTCAAAATCAATTACGGTTGGTTCCTCTCATCTAGAGAACCAAAGCGTGAAGACGTGGCCTTGATGCCTCAACCAAATTTACTGGAGTCTCTGAAGTCTACCGATCAATTGTTGAGATTTGTGTTAATGTCTTCATGGGATCTGATATTGTATTCAATTTATTGATAACAGTAATATTCATGCACCAACTATTTCCATGCATTTTTAACGTATTCTCAGGGTTTGGATCCAAGAAAACGAGTTTAATCCCACCGCAATTTTTGCGCCTGTCCC
>MJUU01039942.1:0-21996 GCA_002080025.1 Modiolus philippinarum
GAAACATAGTTTTAACATTGGACTCTATGGGAAAACACATTCAAAGATCTTCTCTGAAACTACTGAGCTAATTGGCACCAAACTTGGCCACAATAGTCCTTTGGTGGTCCCATCCAAATTGGTGTTTTTCAGGTCTGCTCGATATTCAAGATGGCGGCCAGCGGGAAACATAGTTATAACATTGGACCCTATGGGGAAAACACATTCAAAGATCTTCTTCTCTGAAAATACTGAGCCAATTGGTGCCAAACTTGGCCACAAAGTTGGAACATAGTTTTTAACACTGGACCCTATGGGAAAACACATTCAAAGATCTTCTTCTCTGAAACTACTGAGCCAACAGAACCAAACTTGGTCAAAAGTCTTTATGTGGACCCCTAAAAAGAAAAATGTTTTTTNTTTTTTTTTCAGGTTCCCACTTTATCCAAGATGGCTGCCAGCAGGGAACATAGTTTAACATTGGACCCCATGGGGAACACTTCTCCCCTTAAACTAATAGGGCATATTGGAACTATAGTTTAATTATATACATGTATATTGGCTCTTCAATATAAATGTCTATGTTAATCAAGGACCAGGTGAGCAATACAGGCTCTTGAGAGCCTCTTGTTTGCTCACCTGACCCATAGGCTCAGTATAACATCACCTGGCATCATTAATCTGTCGTCCATCGTTTTTCACGTCTTAATCATATGTTAAACTGCTAATGCAAATTATAAAATTTTACAGGAATGATGTATTGCAGATCCATTACAAAATGTTGATTTCTTTCTAGTTCATTACGAAAACATGGCATACAAAACAGGAATGTCCAATTGTTAACTTTTTAGCTCACCTGACCAAAAGGGTCAGTGTGAGCTATTCTCATCACTTGGCGTCCGTCGTCCGGCGTTTGTCCGTTAACTTTTCACATTTTCATCTTCTCCTCTGAAACCACTGAGGCAAATTCAACCAAACTTTACAGGAATGGTGTATGGAAGGTCCTTTACAAAGATTGCTCATTTCGTTCCGATCCGATAAAAAACATGGCTGCCAGCGCAGAACTTAGGTTAAACATAGGACCCTATGGGAAAATTCACATTTTCATCAACTCCTCTGAAACTGCTGAAGCAATTTCAACAAAACTTTACAGGATTGATGCACTGAAGGTCCTTTACAAAAATTACTCATTTCGTTCTGAATAGACAAAAAACATGGCCGCCAGCACGGAACTTAGTTTAACATTGGCCCTATGGGAAATTTACATTTTCATCTTCTCCTCTGAAACCACTGAAGCGAATTCAACCAAACTTTACAGGAATGATGTATGGAAGGTCTTTACAAAGACTGCTCATTTCGATCCAATCTGATAAAAAACATGGCCGCCAGTGCAGAACTTAGGTTTAACATTGGACCCTATTGGAAAATTCACATTTTCTTCTTCTCCTCTGAAACCGCTGAAGCAAATTCAACAAAACTTTACAGGAATGATGTACTAAAGGTCCTTAACGAAGATTGCTCATTTCGTTCTGATCCGATTAAAAAACATGGCCGCCAGCACGGAAGATAGTTTAACGTTGGCCCTATGGGAAATTCACATTTTCATCTTCTCCTCTAAAACAGTTGAAGCAAATTCAACCAAACTTTACAGGAATGATGTATGGAAGGTCTTTTACAAAGATTGCTCATTTCGTTCCCATCCGATAATAAACATGGCCGCCAGCGCGGAACTTGGGTTTAACATTGGACCCTATGGGAAAATTCACATTTTCATCAACTCCTCTGAAACTGCTGAAGCAATTTCAACCAAACTTTATAGGATTGATGCACTGAAGGTCCTCTACAAAGATTGCTCATTTTATTCCGATTCAGCAAAAAACATGGCTGCCAGCACGGAACTTAGTTTAACATTGGCCCTATGGGAAATTTACATTTTCATCTTCTCCTCTGAAACCACTGAAGCAAATTCAACCGAACTTGACAGGAATGATGTATGGAAGGTCTTTTACAAAGTTTGCTCATTTCGTTCCAATCCGATAAAAAGATGGCCACCAGCGCAGAACTTAGGTTTAACATAGGACCCTATTGGAAAGTTAACATTTTCATCATTTCTTCTGATACTTCTGAAGCGAATTCAACCAAACTTTACAGGAATGATGTACTAAAGGTCCTTTATAAAGATTGCTCATTTTATTCTGATTCGACAAATCATGGCCGTCAGCACGGAACATAGTTTAACATTGGCCCCATGAGAAATTCATTTTCATCTTCTCTGAAACCACTGAAGCAAATTCAAGTATGGAAGGTCCTTTATCAAGATTGCTCACTTGGTTCCGATTAAAAACATGGCGGCCAGCGCAGAACTTGGGCTTAACATAGGACCCTATTTGAAAAACATCATTTTCAACATCTCCTCTGAAACTATTGAAGCAAATTCAAGCAAATTCAAGCAAATTACAGAAATGATGTATGGAAGGTCCTTTACAAAGATTTCTCCTTTTGTTGGGATCTGACAAAGAAAATAGCTCCCAGCATCGAACTTGATTAAGAATGGTACCCATAATTTAAAACATTTTTTTCATTACATGCCCTTAAATTATTGAAGCAAATTCAGTCAAACTAAGATTGCTTATATTGTTTTGATCTGATAAAAAACAAGACTGCCAGCAGAGAACATATTTTAACATAGGATCCTATAGCTATGGGATGAACATCACTTTCATCACCTGCTGTAAGCATTTTGTCAGGTGAGCGATTCAGGCTCAGTATCTGAGCCTCTAGTTTTAACTTACCTGGCTAGTGCCAGGGTGAGCTTTTGTCATTGCTTTCTGTCTTTCATCATCTATCTATCAGATATTAACTTTTCATTCAAAGATATGCCACTATGAATCAAAATTTGGTCACAATTGTCCTTGGATGGTTCCATGTAAACAGTGAGTTTCTCAGGTTTGTATTTTATCCAGGATGGCTGCCAGTGGGGAATGTATAATGTAATTCAATATTGAACCTATGGGAAAACACATTAAGAGATCTTCTCTTCTGAAACTTCTTTTCCAATTGCAACCAAATTTGACCACAGTAATATTTAGGAGATTCCTTGTAAAAAGATGTATTCAGGTTTTTCTTTATCCAAGATGGCCTCCATTGGGAATATAATTTAACATTGGACCATGTGCAAACACTTTCAGTGATCTTTTCCTCTAAAACTACCAGGCAAATTGGAACTAAGCTGTCCACAATAGTTTTTGGGTAGTTCCCTTTAAAAAGATGTTTTTCAGGTTTTTACTCCAAGATGGTCACACTCTGGGTAAAAATACTATTAAAAGATATTTCTCCTTTATCAATATTTGGCTTGTTACAGCCAAATGTAGTCAAAATAGTCCTTTTTGCAAATCACACCCATACAGATGATGACCTATGGGAACATGATTTTACACTAGATCCTATTGGAAAACCCAATCAGTACTCTTCTCTGTTTAAAGTACTTGGCCATTTAGAACCAAATGAGTCATAATGGTCCTTAGATGGCTACATGGATAAAAGATGTCCAGAATGTCAAACACTTCAAACAAGATTGCAGCCAGTAGGGAGCATAACTATCATTGAAACCTATGGAAAACACGTTCAAAGATCTTCTAGATCATTTAATTTAAAACCAACATTTAATCAAAATGATCTTTGAATTACCCCTTTTAAAAAGTGTCCAGCAACTTTAAAATGACTTCCTCTGCTTAACATAGTTTGGATCCTATATTTTGGATATCTATGAACATAGATGAAAATGAGAACAATGGTAATAGAGGTTAATTGGACTGTCTGTCTCCATGTGATTTGAACTTCATTAGTCAATTTAAAATCTTTCCAAATGAATTCAAGTTGAGGACCCCTTGCCCTAAGCCACAGATTATATTTGCAACTTTGAAGGATTGACAACAAGCATATCAATCGACTTAGGTAAGCTTTTTATGCTTTCTAACATTTTTGCATGACATATTGTGTATAGCTATAACTAGATAACCTGCAATGAAAATTTTAATTTTGTTTTGGTCTAATGACTTTTGGCGAAGTGTAGTTTATAACCAGTTGATTCATTTAGGTTAGCCAACTAAGGACCATACTATTTTTTTTTTAAATGCAGAGATAATAACTTACACAGATTGTATGCATTATACAAAGATTTTCAAGTAAAACATATTCACCTTGAAAATGAAGAGAATATCAACAAACGGACAATATTGCATTTGCTTCAAAAACCAAGTGGTTGGTGTTCAAAAGAAGCATGGACTAACTTATGCCCATATTTTGTCGTTGTAGTATTGTAAGGATAGTTACTGCAATTTATTACTCCAAAATGCCAGTTGGCGGAGAAATATTTAAGTTGAATAGTACATGTAGATACCACCTTTTAAGCCATATGTAGAAAAGGTAGATAGATATGACCTTTTCATAATTCACCTATTTCTAGAGGGTGTAAAGGGAAACCAGTGTAATAGAATGATAGAGCCAATGAGGAGGAGTAAAAATGTAGAATGGTGAAAGGTCGTAACTACCACTTACGACCTTAAAATTCTATGGCGACGATTTGTAGCATAATATTGATGTGAGTCTGTGTTAAAACTCATGATTTTATGAAAAAATGATAATAATAGCTCATGAAATAAAGTTATTAGAAAACTCAAAACCAGCACATTGTGTCAGCAGTGATTATTGCCATTTCATATAATGAGAAGTAATGGTTAAGGTTGCCTAGAGTTACTCTTTACATTGTGTTTATATTTCAACAAGACATAGTTCTCAAAATGCCAATAATCACTGCTGGAATATGGACATGATCAGAAGGTTAAACAGCTCTCTAAATGGCTAAGTACATGTAGTTTCAGAGTAGAACAACTTTGAAGTTTTTTTCCTGAAGGCTCCAATGTAAAATTCTCTTTCCATATGTCTGCCATAAGATGCAGACACATTTGAATTTGTACTTTCCTGTCAATTTTCCCTGCCATTTAAAGCCAGTCAGTTATTTAACTTACAATGTATTGCAATCTGCAATACTGTCACAATTCTTTTTAGCTCACCTGGCCTAAAAGGCCATGTGAGCTTTTGCCATCACTATGCGTCCGTTGTCCTTCGTCTGTCATCTGTCTGTCAACAATTTCAAAAATCTTCTCCTCTGAAACCGCTCTGCCAAATGTAATCAAACTTGTCTTGAATCATCACCAGGGTATGGCTTCTCAAAATTGTGTTCGATTAGTTGGCTTGTCAAACAACATGGCCACCAATGCTAAAAATAGAACATAGGGGTAAACTGCAGTTTTTGGCTAATAACTCGAAAACCGTTACAGATTTAAAAAATCTGACAGGGTAAAAATGATCAGCATGATGAGATATACTCATCATGCAATTTTGAAGAAAATCTGAAAACCCATCTCGGAGTTATAGCCCTTTTTCCGTAAAATTTTCAAAATTTTTGCATTTTTTATTTCAAAAAGTGTAACAGACAAATTGCAAAAATGTTCAGCATATTAAGATCTACACACCCTGAAATTTTGAAGAAAATCCATAAACCCTTGTAGGAGTTATTGCCCTTTTTTCACCAAATTTTTTTAATTTTCGTATTTTTCGTCTTTTATTTCCAAAACTATAGAAGATAAAGGTTAAGTGTAAAATGATGAAATGTTTGCCATGCTGTGGCGACTTCAAAACTGGTGTGAAAAAGAGTTTGTTGACTGCAATTTTCAAAGTGGCCGCCAAAAAAAAGGCAGGAAAATTCAACATTGTCCGATTTCAATTAAATTTGGTTTCCAAATAGATATTGATCTTGCCACTCCAAAACCGGTGTTGAAAATTGTTCATTGACCACCATTTTCAAAATGGCTGCCAAAAAATGCGGGAAAATTCAACATTGTCCGATTTCAATGAAATTTGGTTTCCAAATAGGTATTGATGTTGCAACTTCAAAACTGATGTTAAAAATTGTTCTTTGACCGCCATTTTCAAAATGGCCGCCAAAAAAGGCAGGAAAATTCAACATTGTCCGATTTCAAAGGAATTTGGTTTCCAAATAGGTATTGATGTCGCAACTTCAAAACTGATGTTAAAAATTGTTCATTGACAGCCATTTTCAAAATGGCTGCCAAAAAAGGCGGTAAAAATCAACATTGCATGTCCAATTTCAATGAAATTTGGTTTCCAAATAGGTATTGATGTCGCAACTTCAAAACTGATGTTAAAAATTGTTAGTTGACTGCCATTTTCAAAATGGCCACCAAAAAAGGCGGGAAAATTCAACATCAAAAATCTGACTGGTGTTTAAAGGTGGGTTTACACGATTCGATTTGCCATCCAATTCTCATTCGATTTCACCACATGTCCACAGGTAAATCGTTTCCTTGGGTGTTTACACGATCCGATTTTACATTCGATTTTTTGTCAGATTTCATCACTACACAGCAGGTGCTCCTTTATTTTAGTACAAAATGTAAGTAAAAAAGTACTCATGTCACAGTAAACGTTTTGACGCCATCTATGCTCTGACGTCATCTTTGTTATGTCACAGGGTGAATTTTGACATGTTCACGCAAAGAGCATTTTATATTGCAAAAGTTATTGCTTTAGAAAGATGCAGAAAAAGAAAAACAATATAGGTAAACTCCAGTGGCAAAAAAGGAAATGTGGACATGAAAACTTTTTTGAATAAAGATTCTTATTTTGATGAGGAACAGCAAAGATATCAGCGGAGGTGAAAATAAAGTTGTCGTTTTCAAAAGCTGAATTTGAATTCATTCCAAGGCCTATTTATAAAGGTTGAAGATATCGAGCTTCAAATTCCGAACAAAACAAACAAATAGTGTTTTTTAAACAATATGGCCTAAATAACAAAGCAGACACTAGCTAAGGAGACAGAGCTATACACTAGGGGGATACTTCTTAGTTTTAGACAAAATTGTGTTAAATTAATTAATTTAATAATTTATTTAATATTGCATTATACCATAGCGATAAGAAAATTGCCCCAAAACACAATGAGCACATTTTATGTTATGTTTTGCTCTCTTATTTGCGGCACTTTGCCTTTGGAGATACACACTGATTGACACTGGCTATGCTTGAAATACAACGACATACTAATATGAAGCAAATAGGGAAAAGGGAAAAAACTGAATTAAAAAAATATAAATAATATTCATATTCAAAACAAGTTGAGACAAATATAAAAAACAAACAAAATTGGACAAGAACACAACAAAACTAAAGCACTAGTATCACCAGGAACCCCAGTAGAGTACCTAGTGCTGCAAATGATACCGAAAAAGCCTTCTAAGTTTCGAAGTTTGTCGGGGTACCCATGTCACTTTGCCTGTTTGTCGGGGTACACATGTCACTTGACTGTCTGAATCAGACACAGATCGTTGAAGGCAAAATATTACCTTACAGTGAGAGTAATTCCTACTTTGCTTAATGTTACTTTTGGTAGCTATTTGAAAATCAGCTGATGTTTTTAAAATTTTACGGCAATTTCTGTCCAAAATTGTTGTTCTGATTTTTCACTTTGGATCAAAAGTTTGTTGTCTGAAAATATGTCGCAGACACGATATTTAGCCACCGCTATAACAAATTATATGCAAAATTTCAGCAGTGAAATTGCCAAATGGCGAAATAAATGCAACCATGTACACCCATTTAGAGCACTCAGTTATATACCGGTACCCCCATTGATATGAAAGTTCAGTGGTTAGCATATTTTGCGTTAAATATCTTTTCGTATACATACAATGCTACGTAAGCGTATTGATGACACATAAAGAAAAAATATCTCCGTACAATGCACCTATATTTTTTTAGCTCACCTGACCTGAAGGATTATTGGCCGTGCTCAATTATCCTGTTCAGGACATGCTCTGTCTGTTCTATGGAACATTGATAATCGAGTAGCATAGGACAAGAACAGAACACCCAATATGGCGATCAAAATCTGCATGATCGTGATTTTTACCGTGGCAATCCTGAACTCATTGGAAAATTTAAAAGGATTTATACATTATTAGTTTAATAGATTCTACTTTAAGTTTACACAAAAACATGCTGGAAACACAATTTAGGTTTTTCTGTGACCATTAAATATAGGAAAAACATCCCGACTCCTAAAATTGTGAAAATGTATTTTTATGCCCCAGCCGTAAGGCGACGGGGACATTTAGTTTTACCCTTGTCCTTACGTCCATCCGTCTGTACGTACGCAAGTCCGAAAAGTTTCGCCAGGGATTTCTCAGCTTGTGTATGGAATAATGATTTGATATTTGGTCAGATGCTTTAGTATGATGAGTTGTACCGTGTCTCCCCTTTTCAAGTCCGTAACTCATCTGCTTCCTGTTTGATGATAATTTTGATATTTCCCATTATAGTCATATATTGAAATTTTTCGTCAAGGATTTCTCAGCTTGTGTATGTAGTAATGATTTGATATTTGGTCCGAAGGTTTCATATGATGAGTTGTACCGTATCTCCACTTTTCAAATCTGTCACTCATCTACTTCCCGATTGCTGATATAAATTTGGCAGGGGCATCCGTGTCCCATGAACACATTTTCTTTTATTTTAATCTATTGTTATTGATCTTTATTGATTTTCAAATTAAATTCAACCAATGAAACAGGCAGGCGTATACATTTCCACTTTATTTATATTTTTAATCGGCAAGCGTATTTGATTGTATGATCAACTTAGGATATATATATTGAGAATTTTAATGTTTTTGTCGATAAAATAATGCATTTTAATTAATAAGTTTAATCTCTTACTTGTTCGCATTTTTCGCCGCCATCTAAAATCCATACGTTTTTCCAAATGCACCACCTTCGGTATTTAGTTATTTGACAGTCGGAACAAGTTCTGTACAGCTGTTCTGGCCCACTCGATTACTGTCCAGAGTGCTCGGAGTGTTCGGAAGCTATTATCAAGCAATTGAGCACCACCATTGTTAAATGTTGCCGTCACTTGGTGTCCGTCGTCCATTAGTTTTTCAAATCTTTATCATCTACTTTGAAACTATTGAAGCAAATTCAACTACCCTATACTGAAATGATACAGGGAAAAACCTCTACAAATAATGCCCTTTTTGATTCAACTTGGCAAAAACATAGCTGTCAGCTTGGAACATAATTTAACATTGACCCTTTGTAAAATCATATTTTAATCATCTACTTTGAAACCATTAAACCAAACATTAGAAGGGGCATAACTCTAGAACACTGGACTTCAGGACTCCAAATCGAATTTGGCCCGAGTTTTGTGGTAAACAACTTGCATACCAAGTTTGAAGACAATTTATATTATTTCGTTCACAAGTTTTCAGTAGGAAACCCAAAAATTCACAAAATTTCATAGTTTCGAGGACCATAACTCGCAAACTACTTAAACCCCCAGACCTCAAATCAAACTTTGCCTGGGTTTTGTGGCAAACAACTTACATACAGTATGTTATTTTGTTCGAAAGTAATCAGTAAGAAACATTCGGGGGACAGACTGACGGACGGACAGCAGAGACAGACAGACAAACAACTGAGGGTATTACAGAATACCTCTCCATTACTTGTGTCGAGGTATAAAAATTAACTACTGGTTAGAGCTTATATTTTAATTCCATTGATAAATCTCTTTCTTATCTTGGCTTTGTCTCGGTTAATATTATACTGGATTGAATTTTAAGGTTTAAATCCGTTTTATTTTTCTTGTTGATCATTTTCTAATGTATTCAGAACGTTAGCAAATGTCAAATTTAATTTTATAGAAAATGTTGTGTATTGGTTTTGAGAAAATATGAGTATATATATTTTTAGATAATGAAAGTCCGATAAGGCAACCTAATTAGGACGGAATTGCGGTTATTTAAAAAAAATATATAAAATATATCTTTGAGATATTTTCTCAATAATATAGCCGAAAAAAAAATAGAAATGAAGCACTATCTAGAGTCGGTCAAGGTCATCTGTTTGCTGTTTATGTATGTACTTATACAGATGGAACAATTAAGATAAAAGAAAACGAAGTATTGCAAAGTCTCTTGGTACTAACTGCACAAACTTTTTCGGGTTTCATAAACTATGCACCGTAAACTTGCGACAACAATTCATGTATAGCCCTTTTCGTCAGTAATTTAATATTTTATTGACCCTTTTTACTTTCCATTAAAAAATTATGCGATTTCTGTTGTTGACCTTGAACCTCGATTTGCCAAATTGTAGATAAAGTTACTCGAAGGTGTGGCAGGTTGTCCACCTTTCACGTAAATTTTTTCGCAAATAACGTATTACGCTTTCATAGTTTATTTTTTGCTTTCAATTATAGAAATCACGAAACACACCCGCTTCAGGCCCAATACCCTTTCCCGTTTTTACAGGCACTTTTATTTGATGATCCCGTTTTTACAGGCACTTTTGTTTGACGATCCCGTTTTCCTTTCACTTTAAAAGGCCAATCCAACTTCCCACTTGAACCTCATCGAGTTTAAGTGAACCAAAGCTCTCTATAACAGGCCTATTACTTCTAAAAAAACTGACGTCAGTTTATCAGCAAACGTCACAACAGAAATAACGTCAGACTTCACTGTGTGATGTCAACAATTTGATGAAAGAAATGAAATATATGGGCCTGTAGACTTGGATTATTAATTTATTCTATTTTTGCAATATATATTTTTTATTATTTTTTCATCTCCAATCAATTAAAAAATCGATCCGATTTGTCGTTTGGCTGTTTACATGATACGATTATCTTACGATTGTCGGATGGAAATAGGATTCCTTCCGATTTTGTCGAAAGCAAGAGTACAGGTAAAAATCGTATGAAAATCGGATGGAAAATCGGATTGTGTAAACCCACCTTAAATGATCAGCATGGCAAGAACTACCCGCCCTGCAGTTTTGAAGAAAATCCGAAAACTTGTCTTGGAGTGATTGCCCTTTTTCTGTAAGATTTTCAAAATTTTAACTGCCTTTATTTTATTAGAAAAACTATAAGAGATAGAGGTGAACTTTAAATTGCAAAAATGTTCAGCATGTCAAGATCTACCCATCTGAAAATTTTGAAGAAAATCTGAATATATAGGAGGTATTGCCTTTTATTGGTCTAATTTTTGAAATTTTTAACGTTTTGTCTTATTTTTCAAAAATGCTTTGAGATGGAGGTCAAGTTTGAATAGCAAAGGTGTTCATCTTATCAAGGAGTACAATTTTTACATATATCTGACAGGTTCACATCTCATTCAAGATGGCCACCGCTGGAGAACATTGTTTAACATAAGAAAAATGTTGTAGATTGTTAATTCTTTTGTTAATACTTGAAAACTGTTTCGTACATCAAGTTAATATTTACAAGGCATGGTGACATGATTGTCATCAAACAAATGTATGATTTTAGTGCCAATCATAAATCCAAGATGGCCGCTACTACCGATCTTAGTTTAACATTGGACCCTATGGGGAAATGTTTTGAATTGTTAAATTCTTAAAGTTCATATATCAAGTTGATTAACATTTTTGGTAACATGATGGTCATCTACCGAATTCCATATATTTGTACTTTTCACAAATCCAAAATGGCTGACAGCAGGTACCATACTTTAACATAGGACCCTATGGGTAAATGTTGTAAATTGTAAATTCTTGAAAACCATTTCATACTTCAAGTTGATATCATTTATCCCAGAGGGTATTCACCAACCCAGCAGCCAGTACTTCGGTGCTGGCCCAAAAACTGATTTTATTTGAAAATTTGCAATATCTAAATTTACGAAAATTTTGTTTAAACCTAAGGAGTATCTCCCTCTTGCATAGCTCTGTCCTTAGCTGATTTTTGCTTTCCTATTTAGATCCTATTGGTAATTTGTTCTCTATCAGCTTTTACACACATTTAGGTTCATGGTTTTCCAAATGTTACAACTTTTATACTGCACTGATGAGACATAAGCTGTCGAAATGTGCATATTCAGAACCTAAATTCACAGTTACCTTGGTATTTTGTTATTAGGCATGGTCACATGATGATCCTTTAACAAATGTATGATTTTAGTACCGATCATAAATCCAAGATGGCCGCCAATGCAGATCTTGTTTAACATTCAACCCTTTGGGAAAATGTTGTAAATTGAAAATTCCTGAAAACTGTTTCATATATCAAGTTGATATTAACTAATATGGTTACTTGATGGTCATCAACCAAATTTTACATATATGTACTAATCAGAAATAAGAGATGGTCGCCACAAGGGAATACAGTGTAACATACTCTATGGGAAAATGTTGTTAATTGTTTATTCTTAAAAACCATTTCATAATTGATATTAACTAGGTATTTTAACATGACAGTAATCTACCAGATGATTGATTTTACTACAAATTGGCTGTCACCTCAGATCAAACATTCAAACCTGTGAGATCTTATTTGATCAAAAGCTACCAAGTGAGCCGCACAGGCCCCGTTGGCGGCCATGTTGGATGATGGATCGGCACCAAAGTAACAACACTTGGACAGCACCTCATAAGCATCATTCATGCCAAATTTGGTTCAAATCCATTCAATGATTCTCAAAAAGTTCTTTGTATGAATTTTCCCATTAGGGCAAATGGTTAACTAAGTTCCCCACTGGCAGCCATCTTGGAAGCGGTAGGAAAACTTGAACGTATTCAATAAAATATAGTCCTGAACATGATGAACATTTTTGCAATTTAAACTTGACCTCTATCTCAAAGCGTTTTTGAAATATAGGACAAAAAGTAAAAACCACGAAAAATTTGACCAATAAAGGGCCACAACTCATATATAGGTACTTCGATTTTCTTCAAAATATCCATGTGTGTAGATCTTAACATGCTGAACAATTTTGCAATTTAAACTTAACCTCTATCAGTTATAGTTTTTTTAATAAAAAATAAAAAACATCAAAATTTTGAAAATTTTATGGAAAAAGGGCAATTACTCTTAGATAGGTCATCAGATTTTCTTCAAAATATCACCATGGGTAGATCTTCTCATGCTGATCATTTTTACACCTGTCAGATTTTTATATCTGTAACAGTTTTTGAGTTATTTGCCAAAAACTGTAATTTACCCCTATGTTCTACTTTTAGTAACGGCAGCCATGTTGTTTGACCTAAGACATACAAAATAATAAATTTGAAACTAGATACCCTAGTGATGATTCAATAAAAGTTTGGTTCCATTTGACCCTGTGGTTTCAGAGGAGAAGATTTTTGAAAGTGAGCTAACAACGGATGGACGACAGATGCCAAATCGAGGGGTTACTGGGAAAAGGTGCTATCGATATATATATTTGTTAAAGAGATAGCCCCTTTTACCTGTAACCCCTCGAAATGATGGCAATAGCTCATCCTGGCATAGCCAGGTGAGCTAAAAACACAGGTGCTAATGGAGAACATAGCTAAACATTAGACCCTATTGGTAATAAACATCATTTTTGGACATGCATGGCATAGAAGCATTTTGTCAGGTGAGCGATAATTGGCTCAGTCTCTGAGCCTCTAGTTTGACATAGCTACTGCTGGGCCGATTTATTTCAAGTTTGGTATTTGACTTTATATATAGGGTGAATGCGTAGTCTGCCATTTTGGTCGCCTTATGATATCAAGTTCCTGTTTGGCGGGACTTAGCCATTTTTCCCTTTATTGAACATGGCAAAAAATTTTCGTCACACTTTTCGCAGCTAATGCTGGGCTGATTTATTTCAAATTTGGTATTTGACTTTATATATAGGGGAATGCATCGTCTGCCATTTTGGTCACTTTATGATATCAGCTTCCTGTTTGGAGGACTTAGCCATTTTTTCCCTATTTAATGTTCAAAACAATACGAGTGGGGTTATACCTAGCATGACAACACATGCAACCTCATGTTTGGATGATCTGTCATTTTGAGAAAATTATATTATCACAACAAAAAATTCATGAAATGTCAAAATGATTGCCTTTGGAAAATATTTAATGTAGTGCAACTTGAAATAACTTACTCTTTGTCAGTTTGAAAAACTGTGCACTTGAAATGCATAGTTTGAGGCTTTGAGCATCAAGCAATAAAAAAAAAATCACGAACAAGAAATAATTTTGCTTTTTATTTCCAGGAGAGAGAGGACAACCAACAGAGATTAAAGAAGATGCAAGAGTTGGGAATTATGTGGAATTGAACAGTTTGTTCACACCAAAGAAGTGGAAAGAGTCAGAGAGCAATGAAATTCAGTTGCTGTGATTCAAAGACAAAGACAAATTATGTTACAAGCTAATTATTCTCAATGAGTTATAAAATATGTTATGAGACAGTATTGATGACTTAGAAAAATGAAAGATATTGAGTTATTGTCTATACTCACCGTAAAATTTGAAAGAAAACCTGATTACACATCCAGGAGCTATTGTTCATTTTCAAACTTAAAAATATTTCAAAATCAGTAAGTCCCACGTTTGATCTATGAAAAAAATTTACCATGCATAAAGTTCCAGTGTTTAATTTGTTGATCTGTTATCTCAAAAACTAGTAGAAAAAAGCCCTCTGCAATTCAACATGGAGTATTAGTATGTTGACCTTTACAGTGTAACAGTGTTTGGATTTCTCACATGCCCACTTCCTTTATGATGGAACTTAGTATGTTTTTATGCCCCTGCTGCTAGGCAGTCAGGGGCATTAAGGTTTACCCTGATCCGTCCGTCCATCCTCTGTCCGTACGTCCATCTTTTTGGTTTCCGGATGATAACTTGAGTATCCTGCATCGGATCAAAACCAAACTTGGTCACATGCTTACTTATAATCCAAGACAGAACCCTATTGATTTCCAGGTTGATACCCTAAAGGTCAAGGTCACAGATGCTAAAAATAAACTAAAATTTCAATAAGTTTTGGTTTCCGGATGATAACTTGAGTATCCTGCATCGGATCAAAATCAAACTTTGTCACATGCTTACTTATCACCCAAGACAGAACCCTAGCTATTTCCAAGTTGATACCACCAAGGTCAAGATCACAGTTGCTAAAAATAGACTAAAATTTCATTAAAGTTTTGGTTTGCGGATGATAACTTAAGTATTACGCATAGGATCAAAGCCAAACTTGGTCACATGCTTACTTATCACCTCATTCAAGTTGGTACCCCTAAGGTCAAGGTCACAGTTGCTGAAAATAGACTAAAATTTCAATAAAATTTTGGTTTCTTCATGATAACTCGAGTATCTTGCATTGTATCAAGACCAAACTTGGTCACATGCTTGCTTATCACCCAAGACAAAATCCTATATATTTCCAGGTTGGCACCCACAAAGTCAAGGTCACAATCACTAAAAATATATTATTATTGCATATAAGATTGTTTTTCAGATTATTTGTCGGAATTCTGCATTATATCAAAATCAAACCAGTTCCAATACCTATTTATTACAGGAGACAGATCCTATTTAATAAATAATTAATATATTTATATTGTTCATAGATGTGCCTTTAATGATTTGGGTTTTTGATTTCAAAGAGGCGGGGGCACCTGTGTCCCATGGACACATTCTTCCATTTTTGTTTCTGGAAAATTTCTGTCACTTATTTTTCTCAGGAACCACATATCATAGCCTTCTGCGTAGACCATATCCGAGTTCTGGTATAAGGATTTTAATGACAACTTTTCAACATGTCACAGTATAGAAAACGTGACATCATAGAGCTCAAAACGTCACGAAATTCTGTTTTTGAAGTCACATGGGGCGGACATAACTGTAACGTAGTGTGGACAAACTACAACTGGTGAATCAAAATACCAGAACTCGGATATGGTCTATTCAATATGGGGAATCAAAGGGTTATTTTCAAGTCCTCCTTAGTAAATGGCTAATTCTAATGTCCCAAAAAGATCGTTATACCACTCCAGATTCAAAATAAAGCACATTTGAAATGCAGGATATTTATAAAAATTTATTTAAAAAAGTATTACACAGGCAACACGTGTCTTCCCTGGAAGGTCTTGCTAAAAAGTCTGCATGAGTTTCTCCAAAAAAGTTACAGATGGCTTTTGGAATACAGTATCAAAATTGTTCAAGATTTCCGTAACTATTATTGCACATAAAATTAGTTCAGAGGTTTCTTGTAAATCCCTGTAGGAGTTGTTTAATATTTAGCTCACCAGACCCAACCAAACTTTACTGGAATGATGTATGGAGGGTCATTTACAAAGATTGCTCCTTTCTTATCGATCCAGGGACTATACATTACAGGGATAAGACACTCCTAGATACGTCTATGTAAAGTGTCAAATTGAACTGGGACGTTCCTGAATTAATTTGTATCCATATATATTGGGGCCATCGAGATGTTTGTGGGTTCAATTTTGAATTACAGTTTTTGGGATTCTTGGAATATAAAAACAGATATAAAGTAAATCATAGTTTCTAAAACATAGCATTTAAACTAAGAGTTGAAATGATTTGAATTTGAGCGTGTAAATGACCATATACAGGAAGAATAGTTTCAAGCTTGAGGGTTGTTCATATCGGCATCGATTTGTTGCAAATATTGTAAACGTATTAATTTTCGTGGTTGCTAATTTTTGCAGTTTCTTGAACTATGACATATTCGCGGGTATCAATTTTCGTGGTTCTTAGGAACAATTGAGAACCTTCTGATTGTGTCTGAGATATTCGTTGGTACTAATTTTCGCGATGTTTTGTCAACCGCGAAAATTAGTACACCGCGGAAATTACTACTTTTACAGTACCCGTGCTACATGCATTTTCGTCCCTTTCATCACTTAATTTTGCCTGGTCTTAAAGCATGAATTTAAAACATATTTTCTTAAAATCAATATCCCTACTGTGTACCTCTTGCTCTTTTTATAACATTGGTTTATTTTAGGCATTTTTTCAGGGCTTGAAGTTTGTGTTTATTTCAAATGTGAATTGACCAACATTCATGCCACATGCATCACCCATATCCATCACTCATTTTTGATTGGTCCTATAGTATCCATTTAATATTATATCTAGATTCAATGTTCCTACTGAGTACCTGTTGCATTTTCTTATACGATTAGCAATTTTTATGCATTTTTTCAGGGCTTGAAATTGGTGTTTATTTCGAGTATGTGTTGGCCAACATTTATGCCACACACATCATTCGTACCTTGCATCACTCATTTTTTGTTGGTCCTATAGCATCAATTAAACATTTTTTTGTTAAATTCAATGTCCTTACTATGTACCTGTTACTTTTTTTGTAAGAATAGTAATTGTTTAGATATTTGTTCAGGGCTTGAACACATGGCAATATTTTCAATCATTGATGATGGCATTAGGGAAGTTTTAAAAGACAAAAATAGCATGTGTTTTGATATTATATTTACAGGTTTTCATTTCTTCGTCATTTGTTTAATTTTGAATAATGACTTGAGAAAATATAAAACAATTTATTATGCTTTAGGTTTTTTAGCTCACCTGGCTATGCCAGGGTGAGCTATTGCCATCACTTGGTGTCCGTCGTCCGTTCGTTGTAAACTTTTCATTCAAAGATCTTCTCCTCTGAAACCACTGGGCCAATTGGAACCAAATTTAGTCACAATAGTCCTTGGGTGGTTCCTTTAAAAATTGTATCCTTCAGGTCCGTACCTCATCCAAGATGGCCGCAAGCGGGGAACATAGTTTTAACATTGGACCCTATGGGAACACACATTCAAAGATCTTCTTGTCAGAAACTACCAGTCCAATTATAACCAAACTTAGTCACAATGGACCTTAGATGGTCCCTTTTGAAAAAAGGTATCCGGCAGGTCCGTACCTAATCCAAGATGGCCGTCAGCTGGGAACATAGTTTAACATTGGACCCTATGGTAAAGATATTCAAAGATCTTCTTCTCAGAAACTACCAATCCAATTATGACCAAACTTAGTCACAATGTTCCTTAGATGGTCCCTTCCAAAAAAGGATATCCGGCAGGTCTGTACCTAATCCAAGATGGTTGCCAGCGGGGAACATAGTTTTAACATAGAACCCTATGGGAAAGACATTCAAAGATTTTCTTCTCAGAGACTACCGGTCCAATTATAACCAAACTTAGTCACGATGGTCCTTAGATGGTCCCTTCCAAAAAAGGTATCCTGCAGGTCGGTACCTCATCTAAGATGGCCACCAGCAGGGAGTATAGTTTTAACACTGGACCCTATGGGAAAGACATTCAAAGATCTTCTTCTCAGAAACTACTAGTCCAATTGAAACTAAACTAAGGCACAATGGTCCTTATATGGTTCCTTCCAAAAAGGTATCCGGCAGGTCCGTACTTCATCCAAGATGGCTGCCAGCGGGGAACATAGCTTTAACATTGGACCCTATGGAAAAGACATTCAAAGATCTTCTCAGAAACTACCAGTCCAATTATAACTAAAACTTAGTCACAATGGCCCTTAGATGGTCCCTTCCAAAAAAGGTATCTGGAAGGTCTGTACCTCATCCAAGATGGCCGCCAGCGGGAACATAGTTTTAACATTGGACCCTATGGAATATACATTCAAAGATCTTCTTCTCAGAAACTACTAGAACCTCTGCCCAAATTTTTGAATTTTTATTTTAATTGTGATCTGAATGTTTCAATTTCAGCAATATGTATTACCTTGATTATAAGGGGAACCCCTGCCCAATTTTTTTTTGAATGGTGCTCTGTTATGGGTTGTAATGGATGGTGGAGCTTTCGGTTGCCATGGAAACCAAACAAGAACACTGTAATTTTAGGAAAAAGGTATTCTGCTAAATTTTGTGTTTTGTTTGCCTTTTATTTATGTCAGCCATGGTCCAGGTAAGCAATACAGGCCCTTGAGAGCCTCTTGTATTGACGACTTAATTATGTAGCAATCTAAATAATTGTACTGCCTAATCAAAGTGATAATTAGCAGTCAAGACAACAATGAAATTATAAAAAGACATATAAATCTTAATAAATTAGTTGATTTGAATGAGATCTTTACCAATAAACTAAATGTAACAAATACAAAGAAAGCCTAGGGGACATACAAAACACCTGACATTTAACTCCGAACCTATTAAAATACGAAACTATGTGACTTTTAATTTACTACAAGCTCCGTATGGAAGTCCAAATGTATTTGGTTTTTATCGGAGTGACTTCTCCCTGTAATGTATAGTCCCTGATCGATTCAATGAAAAACATGGCCACCAGCACAGACCATAGTTTTAACTTTGGAGCCTATGA
Organism: Modiolus philippinarum; assembly: GCA_002080025.1. Lineage (NCBI taxonomy): Eukaryota > Metazoa > Mollusca > Bivalvia > Mytilida > Modiolidae > Modiolus > Modiolus philippinarum. The sequence goes on from MJUU01039942.1 coordinate 19,214, forward strand.
AAAAAGCACATTTGGAAGCACTGTAGCAAATTCAACCAAACTTTAGAGAAGAAGATTAAAATATGATTCTCCCATAGGGTCCAATGTTTAACTATGTTCCTTGAGGGCGGCCATATTTTTCATCAGATTGGAAAAAAAGAGAAATCCCTGTTTAGGACCTTTAGTAAATCAATCCTGTAAAGTTTGGTTGAATTTTATTCAATGGTTTCAGACGAGAGGATGAAAATGTGATTTCCCTAAGGGTTCAATGTCAAACCTAAGTTCCAATCTTGCAGCCATGATTTCTATCGGATCGGAACAAAATGTGCAATCTTTGTAGAAAACCTTTAGTACATCATTCCTATAAAGTTTGGTTGAATTTGCTTCATGGTTTCAGAGGAGAAGATTAAAATGTGATTTTCCCATAGGGTCCAATATTAAACCATGTTCGGTGCTGGCGGCCATGTTTTTATGGGATTGGAACGAAATGAGCAATCTTTGTTAAGGACCTTTAGTTCATCATTCCTGTAAAGTTTGGTTAAATTTGCTTCAGAGGCTTAAAGAAAATGAAAATGTAATTTTTCCCATAGGATCCATTGTGAAACCTAAGTTCTATGCTGGCAGCCATTTTTTGTGTCGCCTGCTGTAAGCAGAGCGGACACACAGGGATTACTATCCATCGTCTTGTGTCGTCGTCCTTTTTGTATCCGCAACTCCTCCAAAACGGCTGGTCCGATTCCAACCAAACTTTCAGGATATGTTATTCACCTAGTGTAGTTGTGCACCTGATATTTAGAATTTTCGTTTTACAGACTTTAGAGGTTCACCGAGCCAAAATAGCTCATTTTGTTGATTTGGATTGTTAATCCAGGACTCCATCATAACTATAAGTCAGATTCCAGCCTAACTTGCAGGATATGTTGTTCACCTGGTGTAGTTGTGCACCTGATTCTTAGAATTTTTCGTTTACAGATTTTAGAGGTTAACAGAGCCAAAATAGCTCAGTTGTTAATCTGGTTCAGTTAATCCACAACTCCATCATAATTATAAGTCAGACTCCATCCAAACTTGCAGGATATGTTGTTCAACTGATCTAATTATGCATCTAATACGTAAAATTTTGATTTTATAGATTTTAGAGGTTTACTGGGCCAAAATAGCTCATTTGTTAATTCAGTTGTTTATTATCAAAGCTGTAAGTCATATTACAACCAAGCTTTCAGGACATGTTGTTCACCTGATATAATTGTGCATCCTATACTTACAGATTTTAGAGGTTCACTGAGCCAAAAAAGCTAATTTGTTAATTTGTTTGTTAATCTGCCATTCTTTCAAAAATGTCTGTCAGATTCCAACCGAACTTTCAGTATATGTTGTTTATCAGATCTGGTTATGCACATTCTACTTAAAATTTTGTTTTACAGATTTTAGATATTTGCCAAGCCAACATTGCCCATTTGTTAATTCAGTTTGTTAATCGTTTTTTCCCTAATCTAAACATGCACCTGATACTTAAAATTTTATTTTAACAGATTTTAGAGGTTCACTTGGCCAACACGGCTCTTCTTGAGTACAGGCGACACAAGTGTTTTATGGAACACCCATCATTTTTTTTGTCGAATCGGAACCAAACAAGCAATCTTTGTAGAAAACCTTTAGTACATCATTCCTGTAAAGTTTGGTTGAAATTGCTTCAGCGGTTTCAGAGGAGAAGATGATAATGTGATTTTCCCATAGGGCCCAATTTAAATATGTTCCGTGCTGTGGCCATGTTTTTTATCGGATCAGACCAAAATGAGAAATCTTTGTTGAGGACCTTTGGTACATAATTCCTGTAAAGTTTGATTAAATTTGCTTCAGAGGTTTCAGAGAAGAAAATGAAAATGTAATTTTTCCCATAGGGTCCATTGTAAAACCTAAGTTCCATACTTGCAGTCATGTTTTTTGTCGAATCGGAACCAAACAAGCAATCTTTGTGGAGGACCTTCAGTACATCATTCCTGTAAAGTTTGGTTGAATTTTCTTCAGAGGTTTCAGAGGAGAAGATGAAAATGTGATTTTCCCACAGGGTTCAATATTAAACTATGTTTCGTGCTGGGGCCATGTTTTTTGTCGAATCCAAGCAAAATGAACAATCATTGTTAATGCCTCCAATTCATCATTCCAATAAAGTTTGGTTGAATTTGCTTCAATAATTTCAGAGGAGATGATGAAAATGTGATTTTCCCATAGAGTCCAATGTTAAACCTAAGTTCCGCGCTGGTGGCCATGTTTTTTATGCCCCTGCGACGAAATGTCGGGGGCATACTGTAGGAAATGTCGGGGCATATCGTTTTACCCTAGTCTGTCCGTATTTCCGTCTGTCCCTCCATCCATATGTCCGTCTGTCCCTCCGTATGTCCGTCCGTCCGTCCCATCTCTGCTATGCTGCTATTCCGGATAATATTCCTCCCACAATATTGAAGCTACATTTATTTTACTTTGCACAGTGATTTGGCATGGGTTGAAGACGTGCATATTGTCATGGTTAAGATTTTGGCCAAAATTTGGGATTGTCAGGGGTAGTTGTGTTCATGAACTGTTATTATGGACAATTTCTCCCACAATATTTAAGTTACATTTATTTTCCTTTGCACAGTGATTAGGCGTGGATTGAAGATGTGCATATTGTCATGGTTAAGATTTTGGCTAAAATTTGTAATTGTGAGCGGTAGTTGGATTTGGCCATCTTATCAAAATGTGTGTTCTGGAACTGTTATTCCGGACAACTCCTTCCACAATATTAAAGGTACATTTATATTAGT
>MJUU01039942.1:27445-45550 GCA_002080025.1 Modiolus philippinarum
TTTTTTTTTTTTTTTTTTTTTTTTTTTTTTTTGGATTCCTCTTGATGTAAGCTTTCAGCAGTATGTCAATGGATTGGGCATAGTTCTTACCGTTTCTGAGCTATAAAGGGTCAAAGAGGAATCTTAAGGAGTCATAAGGGCTAATTTTTATTTTCCCTAGTTTGTGTCCAGCTAATTACTGGGTCAATCTCCTTATTGTGTCCATTTAATTCTTGTGTCAAGCTCTTTCGTATGTCCATACTCACTTTACACTTTTTCAGATTTTAGTGGATGACATGCTGCGGTCGTATCATGCTGCGCTCGGCGTAGCCCTTTATTTTTATTGATAGCATATTTGTCACATTTGGATGTGCCAAATCTCAAAAGCAAGTTGTGATGCCATTGGGCTCGAATGTGCTCCGATACACCAAGACTTGTTTTTATTTTTGAATTTCTACTCGTAAAATATCATACAACAAAAGATGATAGATCCTTCAATCTCACTAATAGATAAATTGATGATGCTGCCAGTTTCCATTAATAACGCATCTATTGCTAAATGGATCCCATCAATTTGAGACAAATGTAATAGATGTCTCGCCCGTGACTGCTTGGTCGCTAAAACTGATGAGAAAAATCAAACTGGCCTCATCAGAAAAACAAAACATGCTCACTATAGACCATGAAATTGAGGTCACAGAAATTAGTCATAACTACCAAAGACCAACCAACAAACCAAATATCATCAACCTACAACTAACAAATAATCAGAATCTTAACAAGTTCAATAGACCGTAAAATTTACGTCACAGGAAAAAAACATGGTACTTCCCAAGAGCAATCTCCATAACACATATTATTCCCCTGCCACCTACAGTTATTCAGAATCAGATCTAATATGAAAAATTTACCATGTTTACTAGACATGGAATTGAGGACAAAATCAGAAATCCATATGGCCATATGTCCTCTTCAAGAGCAACCTACATACCAAATATCATTGCCTCACCACTTACAGTTATTGAGAAACTGGTACACTCAGAAAAACTGAACCATGTTCACTAGACCATGAAGTTGAGGTCAAGGTAAAAAAAAATATATGTCAGACTGACATGTACTTACCAAGACCAAGCTATATACAAAATATCATTGACATATCATTGATTTATTACTTATAGTTATTGAGAGACAGAGCTAAGCTAAAAACTTTAGCCTGCGCACTGAGTCGTGAAATTGAGGTCAAGATCATCAAGATCAAAATAGATATGCAAACTGACATGTACTGACCAAGACCTAGCTATATACTAAATATCATTGATTTATCAATTGTAGTTAGAAAGAAAAATACAAAAATTTTAACCTGGGCACTGGACCATTAATGGTGAAATATGCATTAATTTTCTCGACCTTCTGTATTAGGTTCATCATGTATAAAAGACAATGTTTATATTCACATGATGAGTCGTATATGTGTCTAAACTTGTTTTTCTTATCGATGCAGTTTTTAATACCCACACCACTAAGATGAGAAGTATTATGTAATAGCATGGATGTGTGTCTATCCGTTGCCTTTTCTGTATCTGTCCACGTTGCCATCCCCTGAAAGTTCGTGACTGATAACTTGTGAACAAAATAGCTTGTCTTTAAACTTGGCTTGTAAGTTACGACAATGTTTGATTTTAGATGCAATTGCCCGAGTGTTGCTTCAATTCTGCCTCTTGAAACTTTGATATTTTTGATTCATCTCAACGAAATTGAGGGGGACTACTCGAATACCACAACCTTCCGAATCTACATCTGCGTATGTGTTTGCATTCGGTTGTTTATCTATTTAACTATGCCTGGTAAAGTCATCTAACATCGTATACAGTTGCATCTAGAATTTGCCGACAGCCTCCAAGAAAAGTAGGTCTCTTTGACCTATATTTTCCATTTCATTGAGTTCCATTCAAATTTATGTTCACAGTTAAGTCAGTGTACATGGTAGAATCATCTAACATCGCATATGCATGTTTCTCTTATTGTAGGTCAGCATCCAGGCAAAATAATGTCACTTTCACCAATATTTTCCACTTTATTGATATATGCTCAAATTACTGAAAAGTTTAGATCTCAACGACTACACATGGTGGATCATTTAACCTTGCATGTGCATACATATCTGATGGTAGGTCAGCATTGATCAAGCTTAGGGCACATTGACTTATATTTTCTGTCTATATATGGTAGGATCATACCCTTGCAAATACATGCTTCTGTGATGATAGATCAGCATCCCGGAAAAATTGGCCACCTTGATCTATATTTTTCTGCTTGATTAATTTACACTCAAGTTTACTTACGGACCAGTTCAGATTTCAGTCTCTTTATATGGTAGGATTCCATAACCTTGCATGTGTATACATCTCTGATGGGAGGTAAGTTTCCAGGCAAAATAAACGACACTTTGACAAAGATTTTCCAATTGATGGACTTGCTTTCCAGTTTAAAGACAGATTCAGATCCCAGTCAATGTACATGGTAGAATCATCGAATATTGCATGCATTCTTCCATATTCATGTATTTTTTTATGGTAGGTCAGCTTCCTGCAAAATTGGGCCGTTGTGATAATGTGACATAAGAGGAACTTTGTAATCTTTGATTACTTATTTTTATTTTTTTTTTGGGTCTCTGACCAATAACATTGCAGAAAGTAATCAAACATGGTATGTAAAGTGTTTACAATAAAACTCTTGCCAATTGGAATTTAAGATTCAGAGGTTCAAGTTATTCTCGACTAAGTCTTTTGAAAACTTTTGTAAATTTTCAGGTTTCAAGCAAGCTTTGAACTGGTGACAGAATGAATACTAGCCCTCAGAAGTATTTTAGAATTTTCTTAGATCTGACTTTCTGAACTACAAGGCGCCAAAGGCAGTCAAAATCTCACTTTTACAAAGTACATTAAATTTCATTAGCTCATGTGCGAGTCTTTGCCATTACTTTGCGGCCCTCCATAGTCTGTAGCCAATCAAGTGTAAACTTTTCTTTCAATTCCAGCATTGCAATCACATCCTCCTCTTAACACTATTTATTGGAATCAATTCTATGTTTAACAAAATAAACCCTATATTTACCTAGCACCAATATAAATATATATTTTTCTCTCTTTTTAGTACAAAAAGACTGATGTTTTTAGCAGGTACGTCAAAATTCTCTCCTTAGTTGCTACGTTCTTGTTCATTTTTATTTCGTCATGATGTCTATATTTGCATTGCATCTGAATGTCGCTGTTTTGTGGATTTTTTATCCTCGATTTTTCTCATATTTCTGCCTTTTTGTTGGTTATTGAACCCTTTCATTAATCTTACTTAATCTTGTTTCGGGGGATATTTGTACTAACCAAATAAGCGTAAAAAAGCCGCAAACTCATAGAGAGATTTTGGATATACCTGCAAAGAAGCGCCACCTTCAGTCTGGTGGACTAATACATGGTTTGTCTAATAAAAAACATATCTTAAATGATAACAAATGTCATTTACACTGCGAATTATACGTCAGCATTGGAGACAAACAATGGTCGCCTGGTGACCGGCCGAGTCCTTTTTGTTTTTTGATTTAGTTGTGTCATGTTCTCAAAGTCTATGTCATATATAAAGTCGTCATGCATAAATGAATGAGTTCTCTCTCCAGAAACATATTTCTTCTCAAGCGTAGATTGGATACCCTGAAAAAGACATGAATGATGGGGTTAAATAAAAGTGACAACAAAAGTCCAAAGCAATTAGAGGGAGAGACCAGTAAGAAAAATCCATAAGCCGTATAACAGTATCGAGAACACGCAATCTTATACAGAACATTTTGTACAAGTCGTCATATTCCCGACTTGGAACGGGCATTTTATAAATAAAATTGTGGGTTAAACCAGGTTTAATGATGCATCAAACTTGTTTCTAGGTGTTTGCTCCTACTGAATTTTTTTTTCTTGTGTGTGTCAGAGATTCGTTAGTTCAGCTTATACCCGAACGACTTATTAAAGAAATTTCACTGGATGACAGATATAAGTGCCATAATGAACAAAATAGTATTTGAATTTTCAAAATTCGAATTGTGTTAATTGAAATGGAAAGAAAATGCTTTACACGAGATCAATATTTAAAAAAATGTCTAGCATGTAGAGTATCAAGGTGGGAAACTAATGCTCTGAATTCAATAAAACTTAAGACTTGTAGATTTTATTTTAGTTTTATGTATTATATTTATTAACACTAGGCCTATTTCAGGACCGTTTATTGTTAATTCAAACTAGATTCAATTCTAATGCATTAACTTGTGACTACAAAATATTTTAATTTATAACAGAATTGACAAATATAAATTTATGCAAATAAGAATCTCTGTCAGTTTTCAACATTATCTGGTTTTGATTTCCAGATATTTGAATTCAGCATGATACTGGCGAGAGACATAAATGGTCGAAGTTGTGTTCTTTGAATTTACATATTTACGTTTCATTTGGTATTTATCTGTATTTTATACAACTTTGAATGTGGGAAGAACAGAATTGTAAATGTAGTAGTGTATATATTATACTGATATTTATTTCTATTTGCAGATTATTATTATATAGTTACTTTTATTATATTGAGAGTTCATCATTCTTTTCTACTTTACATTTCTGAGTTCTTTATGTTAGTTTTTACTATGTATTGGACTGTGGCACGTTTGGTAAACCTTACTCTGTGCATTGTAATTTCTCCATTTACATGTACTGTAGTTTCATTATCCTTGTTTGGTCATGCATATCATTTTACACTTGGTTGGGTGATTACATTTCAAGACACCACACTTTAACAAACATGTCTGACAGTTGATTTGAAAATATTATTGCCAATGTCTGTATTCTTGTGTATCTGAATATTTCACCTATCAGGTTAGTGTTTAACATTTCTAAACCTCTAATATTACTAATTAGTGCACAGTTTCCTTTTGAATAATTGTGAGAGAGAATGTTGTTGAATGTACCAGAATGATAGTGATTTTGAATGAATGAAAGCCATATTTTAATTTGATATAAATGAGCTCAGTATTGGTATTTTGTTAAAATAAGTATATTTAGCTTCAGAGCTTATTTAGAGCTAAACAGTAGCATACTTATTATATTGCATTGTTATATTTATGATGAACCATATTTTTGAATGAAATAGATTTTATTATTCCCCTTGTATTTATGAATCCTAATTTTGTATTTTGCAGATATAACATTGTATGCTTGTATTAGAGAGATCTATAAGTGGCTTCATAGCATGATAGACTAAGAGGGATCTGTCTTAAGCCTTCTGTATTATATATGGGGTAAGATCAATGTTATATGTTATATGTATTTTTAGTTTTATGTCTGTGTGTGTGTTTTGTCTATTTTACTTTAGTTTCATTGTATTTTTGTCTTGTGAAGTGTATTTTTGTTTACACCAGTTTACATGAGACAATTCTATTTATGTTATGAAAGTCATTCTTTAAATACTGGATGAACTGATAAACCTTGTCACAATATTCACAATTTTATGATTGAATTAACTTTGATCTGATGGAGTAATGGAGTAATAATTTCATTTTTATTTATGTTGAGACAAACCGATGGATTAAACAAAGGGATACTTTGTGTATTGATTATTTGTATGAAATGCAATTTGAGTTGTTCCCCTTTGTATACTGTTTTATGTATATTTATGCTTTACTTGTAGGGTAACTTTAACATCCTAAACCCTATGCTTGGTGCTTTATCCGCCGAGTTACATAAAGAGCTCAAGTCCAAGAAGAAAAAAGACAAAGCAGGAAGAAATTAACCGGAAAATTGTAGACTTATTACAGGCATTTCATATCCTCCCTTTTCCATTGCAGTAGTTTGCTATTAAACGATCGTAGACATAAAAAAGAAATTTTCATCTTAGTATTTAGTAAAAAAAAAAGATGTAGATCTAGTGGGTTCTGTTGTTGCTTTTGTCTCTAATTCTGGCGGATATATTGATGGGATCCATTTAGCAAAGATAAGCCATTAATGGAAAAAGCATTATAAATATATCTATAATTGAAATTTAAGGATCTAGCATCTTTGATTTTATGAGTCCTAGAAGAAGAAATTCAGTCTCATAGGAATATAAAAACAAGTTTGTGAGTAAAGGAGCAAATTTCCTTGTCGATTGTTGTTGATACATAACACATCCAAATGTGGCAAATATATAATCAATAAGAAAATAATATATTGCACACCTGCTTTTTATCCTAGCATACTTTTCCTTTAAAAGTAGTTTCTGAAAAAATGTGGATTTATAACCTAATACTAAACAGCTTTTTTAATCGGCAAAGGCTTTTTGTATGTGTGGTTGACTCGTGAATTTAGTTTATCATGAGGAAATGTGGTACAGAGTATGGAAAAATCTAAATATGAGAGAGAGTGTATTTGAAAAAATAAACGGGATGTAATATTTTCCAATAAATCCCTTAAATCTTTAGGTATACATACGTTATTTATGTCACTTCTGGCATAGTTTCACAGTATGCTCAATGAATTTGAATGCAGACAATTTCTTAGTTAGTTCAATTGACAGTTCAGTATTTGAACAAGATGAAGATCCAGCAATGTATTTTTCTGTGTATGGATTTTTGTGTTATGTAGGTACCCAGTATAGGTATTGCAGTTCTTGATTTTTATGTTTAGTTTGAATATTCATAGAAAACATGAATGACCTCTGATAGGAAAGGAATATGTCAAATGAAACTCTTTTGTATGTAGCACTGACTGTTAAATTGTGATCTATAGATCTTTGATGGGGCAGTAATAATGTGCTTTCATACAAAAACCATATTATAAGAAGCTTTGTCTGCAGGTGTAACAACATATTTCTCATGTATTTTAAATATACACTTACGGGCTTCACGATCTGAATTGATATAAGTAAAATGTACTAAATGAATTTCAAATAGAATATAATTGTACTGAAAAACCTTTATCCTAACTATCACCAGTCTAATATAGTATAGGTCTTAAAAAAGAAAACAAAACAAAACAAATGTTTATAAAACGTTTTCAGTAGAACAGGATAGGATTGTATATATCGCCTTGGACAAGTTTTACTTGATTAATGAATTGATGTGGTGTAGGTATTGTAGTCCATTTTCATGATATGGTTTTGTTTTATCAATGAGGAAATTTCTGGTTTCTGAGTTTCTTACACTTGCCAATTCATCATATAACGTTGCAGTCATACTTAAAAAAGATCTAAAGTCTTTTGACTTCTGTAGAACCAGGTAAGCAAGTCATACCTGATCATAATCAGTCCAAGTATAGGTATTGTCCCTGAAATACCACTTCCATTGTGTAACGTAGCTACCTTGTGGGGCCGTGGGTACTTGAACATACGACGGCGTAGTAAGACGTCTAACGACAAATGGTTGATTGTCGACGCTTGGCTCTCCATCAACACTGATGATAGTACCATACATCTCTTTTTCGAAGTGAACGAGATATTTGAACTTAATATTATCATGCACAATCTGAAATAAATAAAAAATGAAAACGAAATCAAAACAATTTTCCAGGTTTGCTACTGAATTCATGTTACCTTAGGCGCACATTTCGTCTAATTTATGATATTTAAGAGGTCCTCAAATAATTATGGACTTCAACAATGCGATATCAGGATATCCTGAAATATTTCAGGCTGTTAAGAAGCTCCTGAAATTACTATTGTGACAAATTATTTATGGAAGTCTGAAAATACTTCCGGATATCATAAAATTGGAGTATGGAAGTTCGTAAAAATTTCTGGACAACCGCAAGTATTTCAGGCCCTCCTTGAATATATTAAATAATAATTTTGATTTAATTCCGTGCCTCATTGTATTACAAATACATCACTTAACCAAGACAGGTTACCTCGACAACTTGATGGACATTGTGTTTGAATCTGTATTTACAACAATATTTTGATACTTTTTTGAAATTATGTCTTTATCGTATGGTGGCTCATTGGGGACTTTGTATGTTGTCCTGTCTTTTTTATATGTATGCCATGTCTCTCAGCTTGAGGTGGGGGTTCTGTACACCATCAACAACGGTGTGTTTTAACATAAGCTAAACAATGTCAACATACAAAATTGACATCAGCAGTAACTTCGGTATTTGATTCACAATATTCGTATAAAAATCATTCAAGAAAAAGTTTTAATATCAACCTGAGAGATTGATTGATTAGTTAGAGTTTAACGTCCAGTGAGCAATATTTCAGCTATATCAGGACGAGAACAAGTTAATCAATTCAAAAAATTGAAAGCAAAAGAAAAAAACAAAGATGGAAGGGACAACCGGGGCAACGACTTTTGAATGCCACTGGAAAAAGGGAGTAATGGGCAGGGGCAGGAAATTTAGCCTTCCATACCGACACCCAATGCGTCTGCTCTCTTTAGAGAAATATGGAAGGGGTCTTTATCAACCTGAGAGAGAGCTAGTTCTTAAATATATATGTAGAAAAACCAGTTACATTATTATCACAATTAGATTGCAAATTTTGCTCTAAGTTTTGAAAATTAATTATCTTTTCAAGAATATGTATTAAAAGGACCCCAAGGCCACGAAGTCTACAGCAAACGAACAGGACCACACTGTTTTCATATAAAATCTTGAAGAAAAACAAGGGGCAATTTCAAGCATTTATTCAGCATGCATTTTCCATGGAAAATAAAAAGCGCAGTTATTTTTGCCTTGCTGTAATTGCAGTATACATGAATTGACCCTCTAAGATTGGGAACGCGTGTCTTTCAAAGTATTTCAAATGACTTGGACACTGATAATTATGAATTCAAAATCATGTAGATGCTACTGTATGCTGTATATGAAGCGCATGACTACAAAGTTTTTCATTATTTTTGTATCTCGTACGCAAGAATTCTAATCAGTGAGTAACTGTCTAAAAGTCATGTTTGAATCTGAAAGCTTTGCTCAAATATTTCTTGTGTACACCCCTAGTTCCAGCATATATTTCTAATCACTTAGTATTTTATTTATCGAGGTATAGAAAAGCCTTTCAGCCATTTCTTTTAAAAGAATATGAACCCCAAATGTCAGAAGCATTCAAAGTCTTAGGGTTTTTATCCATCTAAACTTGTTTAGATATTGTTGCACTTGAAACATATTTTTGGTTATTGACAATTTCAAATACTAGTAGTACAATGCTCTTATCAACTTTCTACTATATATGTTGCATTTTATAAACAGCTAATTAAAAATTAAGGAAAACTCTAAGGGAATTGTTTGTCGCTAAACTAATTTTGACGTCTCGTATGTCAAACCTTAAACATTTATTTTTCACTTTTTTTACAAGCGAAACGTTTCAAAACAAAAAGTGTTTTGATTTTGATTGCAAATGTTCAGCAGCCCTTTTCTCAAAAAATTTTACGACAATTTTTAATCGTAAGTCAATATGAAATGTAAAAGACTTACGATAAAATTTTATTGTAAGATTTTTGTAAAAAGGGCCCCTGAGACTTATATTCCATTATTCCAGACACTGCAGCATTGGTAGGGGGGTTTGGCGCACCATAAAACCGGTTTAACCCATCATTTCATTTGCAATGCCTGTACCAAGTCAGGACCATTGCGGTCGACAGCTCAACACCAATTGCTGTTGAAAGGTCGAAGACAGTTAAAAGAAATAATCACCCCAGTAATAAGTACAAAAGAATCTTGAATACCTACTTTTACACTTGTACTATCCTGCATGTTACAGAATGACTTTTCAACTTTCTCGTTCTCAGGTGGTGCAAATGATACCCATGTTCCAAACATTTGGAGTTGCCATAAGTAAGGTGTGCCATTACTAAGGTGAAGAGATTTACAATTAAAGGATGAACATCTTTCATGCAATACAAATATACAAATCTTTGTCTCACTTGATTCATCTTTTAACAGAGCTTGGTCTTTATGGTTATTATCAATTACTTTCCCTTTCGTCTGTGTTGGTATTGGCCTTCCGATTGTTTTGTCCAAAACCATGTCTTGCATGTTCTGTTGTTGCATCAGCAATTGTTGTATGTCCCTGACATTATGGCGTCTTTCGCCATGAAATGCATCTTGATTATCTTGCTGAATTCGAAGTAATCTGTCATTTTTGTGATACATTTCATCAGTTCTAGGCTTCAGTTTCAATTGATCAATCATCGACACCATTTCTCTTCCGCTATCTTTTGTTCTATTTTCAACGCCAATACCAAAATGGCTCAGTCCTACTCCATGAGTTTTCGTGTCTGTGTATTTAGGGCCAAGCATCACGCTGTCTTTCTCCCTTGTTTTTGCAGCCTGGGAATTACGCATAAACATCGGCGGCTTGATATCAATGTCCATGGTTTTGATAGGGGTCACTGAGCGTTTATTCTCTATTATCATGTTGAAATTCCAAGCATTCGTTGTCCGAACCGATGTTTACACGGCGTTTCATTAAGCGTTCACTCTCTATAGTATTCATATCACCAGTATTATGTTTAGATAGTGATTGCTGTGTATTTCCGTCCATTTGTCCGTGATGCGCGATTAATTGTGTTTTCTCCGTAATATTTATACGAGTATCATGAAGCCTTAATGCCATCGGCCGTCTTTCCGTGTCTCTGTGTTCTCGAGGGATAAAATGTGTCATATCCTTATTTCCAGTATTAACAGCCTTTGGCGGTGTTTCCGTTACGGTGTATCCTTGATGTCCCTTTTCTTTTGTTATTCTTTCTTTCATCATAGGTGATTGTAATGATGTTTGTATTCCCATATCTTTGTGCCCTTGCCACGTCTTTAACGGTTCCGATATTTTTGTTTCCCTCTTTGTATTACTTTCAAATGTTGCTTTAATATCTTTAAACCTCAAATCCTTTGTAACTGACTCTTTTTCCAATTTTGTGACATCTTTGTTTGTGTTTCCAGATATCAAATCATTAGTTGAATTAAATCTATGCTTACGGTCAACTTTTCTATTATATTGCACTTTTGCTCCATCATCATCTACACTGATATTTTCAGCTGATCGATATAAATGGGGACCGAACTGTTTATCAAATTTTGTTTTTTGTACGCTGTCTGTTTCACTCTCGATGTAATCACTACTCATTCCCACATCATCCTCGTCATAGTCATCAAAACTTAAATCTGACTCGTCCAACTGTTCATTATGTTTCGGCGGAACATAAATACATTTAAAGATACGTTCTTCAGGCCAATTGTTCATCCGGCAAGATGTCAGTACCCAATTATTATGGAATTGCTTTAGCGAATGTGTCATTTTGTTTTTACACGGGGTCTTGCATTTCTTAAATACATGGTCCCTACATAAATGGAGGCAAGGACATCTTTTCTCACTATTTGGAATTTTGCATCCTGCATTGTATAAATAGTCATAGCAAACAGTTGGTGAGTTAGCATTCAATACAACTTTGATATCTGTATCAGTGAAGTCTGTTATTCCCAGTTTTTCCTTTAACAGACGGTTCTCTTCAGTCTTAAAACTATGGGATAAGATACAGTCACGATTCTTACAATGACCCCAAACAAATTTCCGACAAACATGAAAAAAATCACAATTAGAATTTTCACAGTTTCCGAAATGTTTATTGTATATTGCACATATTTTCATGTCATGGTAGAATGGCAAAATATATACGATTTTACCCCCGTCTCTATAAATTTTGAACCTTCTACTGTTCTTCGAAAACCACCGAGGTATTTCTGACTTGTTATTGAACAAGTTACATTTTCTTGCGAATTCGTTGTAGGTACATCCACCTCCGAACGTTTTGATAATAAATTTGAAAACATCATTGTCATCAACATCAGGGTGCTCATCTGCAGTCTCACGTGACCTTGCATACCTATGTAATTCGGGTTGAATGTCGACGTCATCTGTATCGTCACCAGTTATTTTCAGATTTCCTGTGGTCAAATTGAAATTAACAAAATTAATAATACAATCAGCTCTTGAATTCCTTTTCATATCTTATCTTCGAATTTATGTGCAATGAAAAGACAAAAGCTGTCGAAATGACTAGCAACGGAAATCTTTTAACTGCTAATTTTGATAGACTGATAATATTCTTTTACTGATTTATATTGCAGCGAGTATTTACATTCACCACCTGCAAACTGCAAAATAGAAGGTCAGCTTCATATTGATTGTCAAATTGAAAAGATAGATAGATGAAAACTTGAAAATACGACAAATTTGATGATTTAAATTTTCCAATTCAGATTTTTTCATTTCTGAATAGAAAAATCTTTCTGATACTGCATACATCAGTATATATATTTAAAAGAAAAAAGCCCCATCATACTAGTACAATCAATTCACCAGATGTTAATTACTTAACAAGAACCTATTGGACATTGTTCCTATCTATCTGAGGGTCCTACACCTTTCTGGTGTTTCGGACACTTTAAGGAAAATATCCAAGGATTAAATATGAGGTAAAGATGTTTTATATTTTGCTTTATAGTTTTGTAATTTCATTTTTATTATAAATGTAATTAATTGCATATTTGTTACTTATGGGATGTCTTCACACCTACAGAATTAATCTGGGTTTTCCAGTGTCTGTCAGTCAAATTCTTGGTCTGTTTTTTTTTTTGGGGGGGGGGGGGGTTCTGTGTGTCTATTACGGTCTTCTCTTTTTAGTTCCGTTTTTTCACGAATTATCTTCAATTTCTGCTTTTCTGTATTTTCCTTCCATTGATCTTGACTTTTTATATTTCCACGTTTTGTTAAGTTTGAATGTATTCTAGCGTGTCTGATTGTAACACCAACCAACTAATTTGATTGAAAGAAAACGTCAAAAAATAAATAGATAAATAAATACAAATATAGTATAAAGGTGTCTATACAACCTGAAAGTTGTACAACTCGTGATCATGAGATATCGTGATCAACTACCCTAGCAGCTGAGACTGTTCCACGTCACCATATCGCTATGACCCCTGTGGACATATGTATTTTTACCATGTATTTGTAGAGACTTTGTCTCATGTGCATTTACTTCATATCCTTTTATTCACCATATATTAACGGGGAATCTTAACATCATTGTAGATAAGGAAGTCAAACAATTCTTTAGAAAAGGGCCTAAATATCGCCCGCCTTCAAAAAGAAACTGGCAAGCATGTTTTGTTATATAATTAAAGACGCTATAACCAATTTTTGTAAAAAATGGTGCAAACGAGAAAGTGCAGACAAGCATGCTCTTATTTTGTTTAAAGATAACATTATTACCAAGGTCACCAACATAATAAATTTTTATAAAGATAATTATATTGAGTCCCCTCCTAAGCTGTCTGTAAATAGAATTAAGTCAAAACTGAAGGATTTTGGTAAAAAATATGTTTGTACCTGTTGACAAGACTTCTAACAACGTTGCTATTGTCTGAAAGAAATACTACATCGATGTCCAACAAAAAGAACTGGACAAGTCAGACACTTTCAAACGTACCAATTGGGACGAAAAAACGTTAACCAAACAACATTATAAGGATACAGAAACGCTTAAAGTTCCACCTAACGATAACATCTTACCTATCATATACTGGGTTCCGAAGCTTCACAAAAATCCCTTCAAACATCGTTTTATTTCAGCATCTAGTAAGTGTTCTACTACCAATTTATCCATCCATATAACTAGTTCACTTACTTGTATAAAGGAATTGGTTATTAAATACTGTGAAAAAACTTATCAAAACTCTGGTGTAAATTACTTTTGGAGTGTAAAAAAATTCTATTGAAGTTTTAGATAAACTACAATCTATTCAAAGACCAGTGTTATGATTTTTCTATACTTTATATTACCCTTCCACATAATTTGATTAAATCCAAGTTGGGACAACTTATTAAATGGTCTTTTAAATTTCCTGGTCTGCAGTTCATTTGCTCTAACAAAAAGCAAGGATTCTTCTCTAATATAACATATAATAATCATTGTTCCTGGACATGTGATGATATGATTAATGCACTCAATCTTTTGCTGGACAATATTTTTGGCAACACTATTTATCAACAGGTCACAGGTATTCCCATGGGTACAAATTGTGCACCTCTTATTGCAGATCTTTTTCTTTTCTGTTACGAACGAGATTTCATGAAAAAACTTCAAAACGGAACCATACCTAACAGTGATAAACTTATTTCCATTTTCAATAATAACAGCAGGTATATTGACGATATCCTAACTATTGATAATCCCCAGTTTTTAGATTATGTAGACATTATTTATCCACAACAACTGAAATTTAATAAAGATAACAATGATTCCAAATGTTGCCCTTTTCTGGATCTGACTATCTTTATTGACTCTGGTAAAATCAAAACCAAAATATATGATAAAAGGGATGATTTTTATTTCACTATTACTAATTTCCCTTTTCTCGACGGCAACATTCCTCTAGCTCCATCCTACGGGGTGTATATTTCTCAGCTGGTACGATTCGCACGAGTTTGTTCTACTCTTGATGATTTCAATGAACGTAACCGTACTATCACAGCCAAACTTTTACAACAAGGTTACAGATTTCATAAGTTGTTGAATACATTTGAGAAGTTTTGTAATAGATATGAAAATGTTATATCTAAATATGGCGTTACTCGTAAACAGCTTATTACTATGGGCATTTCTAGTCCTCAATTTTACGGAAATGTTGTTAAAAATGCCAGAAATTGATTAAGAATCCAGAAAAGATGGGACGTAACTGACATTCTTTACGTAATAGGGGATATCAGCAAGATATTCTGCTTTCATCCGTTAAATTAGCTTTGAGACCTAGTGACCTGAAAATTTTGCACACATACTGGCCTCTCACTGATACTGTCGATGTCTACTGAAATTTATGATGATTTTCGACCAAACCCTTCGGGAAGTTTTGAGTTTGATTTTTCTTCCGTAGTGCGACAGTGTTCTACCAGCAGACTAGGCTCCTTGAGCTAGCCGGCAGTTTAGCGGCGAGCACCCCTTGACCCATCTTTCAAAATTACGTATTGTCTTTTTCTTTCCTTTCAAGATTGTGGTCATGGAGTTAGTAGTCTACATGTATTGGGTTTTATTCGTATGTTTTTATACTATAGGGAAACATACATGTTTTTCTTGTGTAGTTCCCTTGCAAATTGTTGCATGTAATTGTAATTTTCAGCCATTGTAGGTGTTTCCTGTATCCATTTTTTAACATGGAACAATTTGTCAAATCATGATTTTGACTTAAGATTTTAAAGAGCTGAAGGCAGCCCTGGCACATTTGTTTCTAAGTTACTTTGGAAAAAGAGGTTGAAATAATAAAAAATCTACTTTTGAAGCAAACATACCTTTACCTTTGTAAGTTTTTTGTCTCTGTCTGCTTTGATTCTCGGATGCTCCTTGTAACAAGGCTGGTTGTTGATAGTGGCCTGCTGGAAACTGCTGCGCAAAATATTGAGCAGGTTTTGGTGTCTGCTGGTAAAACTGTTGCGATATAAGACATTGTTCCTGATATTGACCTGTTGGAGTTACAGGAACTGGAACTAACATGTCTGTAAATTAAATATGAGTGAGTTAAAATGTTCAGTATTTTCATTACATTTTGTAAGTATCAGATGTAAAGCTACATAAGGGAAATCTCGTTTATAAATATACAAAAATACCAAAGTTGCATAATAAGCAGTAAATTTCGTTATGCTGTACACGTGTTTCAAGGAGTAACCTCTCATCAGCAGCATTAAAACCAAATAAAACGGAAAGTCATAATCCAAAAAAATGTTAGAAAAGACGTACAAAAAATACCGAAATAGGAAGCTAAATCCATTACTAAGGACATCCACCGAGTGCCATACAAGGAATGAAGCCGTAGTATTTTTAAGGGGTTAAAAGTTTGATAAAGACAGTAATTTTCTATTTTCGCAAGGTAAATTTTCTTGTCAGACAAGTCTGACTATTGGACTGGTGAATACCCTCGGGGACATCTGATCAACCAGCAGTGGAATCGGTCCAATGATTTAAAAATATCAAAATTGCATGATTATTTAGACATAAAATCACCAGCATTGCTGTGGTGTGAAAATTTCCATAAGAGGGTTATGCGAAAAAATAGTGCTAAGTGCATTTTGAGAGGAATGAATTACCAGAATACCAAAGTTACTGTGAATTCACTTTCATATCGTCATGTCGGCAACTTATGTCTCTTCAGTGCAGATCAAATCAAGACACCGGTTGAAAAAGCATCTCCTGCTTCTTATAAGACACCCGCCAAATCCGGTAGTAAAGTCAAACCCGGTAGAGGAAACAACAAATAAGCTTTAAAGGGAAAGATCTGTTGTCAACAAAGTAGACTATTATTTCCTAACTACTAACTTACACTGGACGGGTTGTTGGGTTGGTGTTTGCAATAAGCCTTGCGTGTTCAGTGCTGGCTGGGCGTTTTGTTGTCCATCAAGTAAATCATCGCTTTTCCGCCGACGTCTTCTACGTCCACCATCATTACTCATAACTTTACTGTTAAAATGTAAGCAGAGAGAAAACATAGTTAAAAATGAATTCTAATTTGTTGTTTTGATGTGATCTGCGCTGAAGAAACGTAACTTATCGAAATAGCCATATGCAGAAACTAAATTCAAGGTAACTTCGGTATTTTGCTTTTTGAACAAATTCGAAAACATAGCAATGTTTGATACAACATTGACGAAAAGAATATCATGTTATCTCGAGAAGATAAATATAGATTACAACACAAGATCCCGTACATTACCATATTTTATCCACTAGAGATAGTTAAATTTTTAAATCTTAATTGCAAGGCTTGCCGAGCATTTTAAATTTTTTTAATTTAACTATCTCTTTTTATGCTTTGTCGGATTCAGATGGTGTCCTTGTTTCTTAGTGTTTCCGATGTTGCCTTTGTCTATGGATTGTTCGTTCTTTGACTGACGGTTCGGTTCTCACTTACTCTGTATACTTTATGCGTGAATCACCGTGGTGTTCAACAAAATATAGTCCTCGTCTTTACCCATCACTAAATATGAATATCTTTTTTCACCCTTTTACAGAAAGACTGATGTATTAAATTCCCGGAGTACTGACTTTAACTTATCGTGTTGAAGAGTAGTAAAGAGTGTAGAGAAATCAAATGTTTTGACACTGCTGCAGTGGTCGAGTTCAGTTGAAGATAGATATTCTAATAAGTCTTTTGAGTTTTTGAGAATCCACATCTGATTCACTCCACTTGTTGAATATACTTTATCGCTATATATCTTGTTATAGGTAATTAAATGTTGTAAATATTCTATAATGCATTTTATTCATTGTTTTTATTTTGTACGGCCTTAATATGATGTAATTTGTTTGGCCTAGTTATGTAACTTGTTTACAATAAACAAGGGTCAAGATTATTTCACCTTAGAACATATAGAAATTTCTAGAATTTAAATTTAATATTTAACACATAGAATTTTCTAGAGGTTTTCCTTACATAATCATTCTAGTCATGTGATTGTCAGTTGATTAGAATGTTCTAGTTATATCTTGTGGATAGATTTTTCTAGAAATAATAAATGTATTTATATGAGGTAGCCGAAAAGGGTTAAGTCAGTCAGTTTAATAAGTTTATACAGGATTAATTGGTTTATATAGGATTATCACGCACATCTTTCGTATTGGAAATCGACATCAATTATTGTGAATCTATTATCAACTATTTAGTGAGAATTATGAGGATTATTCTATTGGACATTTATTGATGGAATTAAGTGAACTGTTCATTTTGGATTATTACTTGGACTTCATTATTTTCAGATAAGATATATATTGTATTTAATTTGTAAAATAATTATTTTTTCGTCTGATTAAAAAGTTAATTTGAGCCAATTTGTTTTATCTTTGCTGACTTTAATTGGTCGTTTCTGCCACATAACAGAAATTGGGGGCTATCGTCCGGGAGTTTCGAAATTGTTTAAGAAAGAAATTATTATATTTTTGTTAAAAAGAAAATTTTTTAAAAAGTCAGCAATAAAATTTTTGCAAGATGTCATTTGATCCAGAGCAATTCATGTCTATGTGTCAGGTGGATATTTTTGAGAAGCTTAAAAAGGATGAATTAATTATTTTAGGAAAACATT
>MJUU01039943.1:0-12643 GCA_002080025.1 Modiolus philippinarum
TGTTAAGCTCATCAATTGACATATCCTTACATAATTCCTGAATTTTAGGCTATCAGTTTAAGAAGAGCAGCTATGATCCTGGTTGGTGAAACATGTTGAAAAGTTGACCTTTATACTGCAAGTTTGTTTTTAAGTTTAACAGGTATCAGCCCAGCATTTGATGGCATTCTTGGTAGTAAGGAACATGTTTGCACTGTGTCAACTGATATGAAAAAGAAAGGAAATGGGGTAAATGTCAAGGAGACAACATCCAATATCCAGGTTAAAACGACCAAAAACAAAACATCTAGGGGTCCCCATATGGTCTTCAATACAGTGAGGAACCTCACACCATATAGTAAGCCCTAAATGGCCCCGAAAAGGTAAAAAAGTGAATAAATCAATGGAAACAAACCACATCCAATAACCCAAATATCAAAAAACTAAAATTTTATAAGAAGACAAGGACAAGCCAATGACCAACATATTCCTGACTTGGGACAGGCGCAAAAATTTCGGTGGGGTTAAACTCGTTTTCATGAACTTCTTTCTGATTTCCTTTTGGCAATGCTAGAACTTTCATGAAAATTAAACGTGAGATAAGTCTTGCTTCAAAGTCTTTTAAAGAGAGCAGTGGTTCTTCAACGGGTTTAAAGTCTAAACCATTTACTGTGGCCTGAACAGGAATATCCTTTTTACGTAATGACTGGAGGCATGTTTTACAAACATAGAAATCAGAGTTTTCTTGGTAGGTCCAGTTTAGTAGCGTTTTCTCCAAAACATCTGGATCAATCTTCTGAAATGTTGTTTTAGTAATCTTATTTACAGTCTGTTGATATAGCAGCCTTTTGCAGATAATACATACAAATACAGGTCCATTTTGTATATTTGTTAAGAAAACTTGGTATGAACTTTGTTGTGAAATGGACTGTTCCTTTTCTTTCCTTCTACGATCCTGCACTTTAATCTCTTCTTTCATTTTCTCTGACATATATGATCGGCTTTCTGTCTTCCGTCTACTGTCTTTTGCTTTCATTTCATCTTTGCTTTCCTCTGGCATATCAGATCAGCTTTTCATTTTCCGTCTACGTACAGTTTCTCTCAACTTTTCTTTTCTTATATCTTGCATATTTGACCAACATTTTGCTTTTCGTTGACAATCTTTTGCTCTCTTTCCTTCCTTCATTTCTTCTGACATATTTGACCGGCTTTTCATATTCCGTCTACGTACAGTTTCTCTCAACTTTTTTTTCCTATATCTTGCATATTTGACCAACATTTTGCTTTTCGTTAGCAATCTTTTGCTCATATTCCTTCTTTCATTTTTTTCTGACATATTTAACCTGCTTTCTGTCTTCCGTATACAGTCTTTTTCTTTCATTTCCTCTTTACTTTATTCTGGCATATCAGATCTGCTTCTCATTTTCGTTTACGTACAATTTCTTTCAACTCTTCTTTTCTTATTTCTTGCATATTTGACCAACATTTTGCTTTTCGTTGACAATCTTTTGCTCTAATTCCTTCCTTCATTTCCTCTGACATGTTTGACCGGCTTTTCATTTTCCGTCAACGTACAGTTTCTCTCAACTCTTCTTTCCTTATTTCTTGCATATTTGGCCAACAATTCGCTTTTCGTTCAAAATCTTTTGCTTTCAATTCTTCTTTCTTCTTCTCTGGCATATTTGATCTACTTTCTGTCTTCCGTCTACTATCTTTTGTTTTAATCATTTCTTTCATTACCTCTGGCATATTTCATCTGCTTTCTGCCTTCCGTCTACTATCTTTTGTTTTAATCATTTATTTCATTACCTCTGGCATATTTGATCTGCTTTCTGCCTTCCGTCTACTATCTTTTGTTTTAATCATTTCTTTCATTACCTCTGGCATATTTGATCTGCTTTCTGCCTTCCGTCTACTATCTTTTGTTTTAATCATTTCTTTCATTTCCTCTGGCATATTTTACCTGCTTTCTGCCTTCCTTCTACTATCTTTTGCTTTGACCTTCTCCTTTTCAATAGTAGTTAACTTTAATCGATAGTCTTGTTTTTGCTTTCTTCTCTGTAATTTGAGATCTTCTTTAAAGCTTCCTTGCGGCTCTAACGTACATGAAGCTGCTTTTCATCCTGGCCAGTTTTTCTTTCTTCTTTGCCTTCTGTTGTCAAATTATTCCTCAAATTATGTTTATTTACTCTTTTCTTTTCTTTCTGTGTTTGCATTGACTTTTGCTAAGTATTTTGTCTATTTGGGACAGTCTTTCTATTAAATCAGTCTGTTGTTCTGACAATAGCCTTTGATGCTCTGGCATTTTGGAGCTACTACTTGATTCTGCATTATGACTGTTTGAGGTTTCTATCTGATTGTCTTCATTCATATCTTTTTGTATTTTTCTTTTCTTTTTATTGCAACTAAGATCAATATCTAGACTAAACAATTCTGATTTCTTGCACATTTTATGTTGTGTTTTCTGCTGAATGCTAGGTGCTGATTTTTTTAAAGCAGTTTGTCTTTCCATCAAGTCATTCAGTTCTTGAGTAAGTAGCATTCTTCTATTTTTCTGTTCTATGGTACATTGTCTTTTTCTAACAGCTACCTTGTGTTGACGGTTTAATGCATCTTGATTCTTGTTTTCGTATTCCTGTTTTTTTTTCTACATTCTTCAGATCTTTTCTGGCATAATTTTTTTTTGCTTTTCAAATTCCCTTTCAAGATTTGATTGTAATTTAGAAGGACTTGTATCAATATGGTAGTAATTTTGTTCAAGTCATTTGTAATGTTTGAAAAGGCTTTTTGACTTGACTGACTATCTTTACTTGATGTTTCATGTAGATTTCGAAAACAACATGATATGTCCTATTTGTTGGTAACTGGTCATTAATATTGGCATTAATCAGATGTATTTCTCTGTCATTTGAACACTCTTTATCATCACTTGAATGTTCTTTATCATCACTTAAATGTTCTTTATGATTACTTAGATGTTTTTTATCATCATTTGAATGTGCTTCATCATCACTGGAATGTACCTTATCATGGCTTGAATGTACTTTATCTTCACTTGAATTATGTACTTTATCATTGCTTGAAATGTCTTTATCATTGTATGAATATTCTTTTCCATTATTTAAATGTTCTTTATCATCACTTAAATGTTCTTCATCATTAGTTGTATGTTCTTTATCATCACCTAGATGTTCTTTATCATCACTTAAATGTTCCTTATCATCACTACAATGTTCTTTCCTATCACTTAAATGTTCTTCATCATTAGTTGTATGTTCTTTATCATCACTTAAATGTTCTTTATCATTGCTTAAATGTTCTTTATCATCATTTAAATGCTCTTTATCATTGCTTAAATGTTCTTTATCATTGCTTAAATGTTCTTTATCATCACTTAAATGTTCTTTATCATTGCTTAAATGTTCTTTATCATTGCTTAAATGTTCTTTATTAACACTGTAATGTTCTTTATCACCACTTAAATGTTCTTTATCATTGCTTATATATTCTTTATCATTGCTTAAATGTTCTTCATCATTGCTTAAATGTTCTTTATCATCACTTAAATGTTCCTTATCATTGCTTAAATGTTCTTTATCATCACTTAAATGTTCTTTATCGTTGCTTAAATGTTCTTTATCATTGCTTAAATGTTCTTCATCATTAGTTGTATGTTCTCTATCATCACTTAAATGTTCTTTATCATCACTTAAATGTTCTTTAGCATTGCTTAAATGTTCTTTATCATTTCTTAAATGTTATTCATCATTAGATGTATGTTCTTCATTATTAGCATTATCGCTTTATTGGATAAATCCATTACTAGAATGTTGTTCTTCCCTGTTATCTCTTGTGTGAATTAAGACGTCATCTTTATTTTCTTCAATGTTATTATCTTGTCTTTTTTGTCTGTATTACCTCATCTGAAGACATCGTGCTCTGTAACTTTTCTTTTTTTAAGAGGCATCATTAAAGGTGGTTATCTGAAGAAGAAAAAACATATTATTTTGCATAGGTTGTCGAAATGCGCATATGCAGAAAATAAATTCACAGTAATTTCGGTATTTAGTTATTTGCACATGTTTACAATACGTTTTCCTATTTCATCTTATGGTTAAGTATACTTCCTCATCTGTAACATCTGTTTTATGTTGTTGACTTTATCTTCATCTGTGTTTGTTGTACTTTGCATTTATTGTTCTTCCCAATTTGGTACTGTCTGTACTATTCTTGATGATCTCCACTTTATTTGTTAGCTCTGTATAAAGTCTTCTATTATATATCGACAGAAACTGATCTTCACTGTAAGTCTTCTTAGGTATATTGAAAGAAAAAATTATATAATGTCTTTCCGTACAAATTTCATTTTTCGAAAGAAACAAAAACCAGAGTCTGGAATGAGAAAACAGCAATATCAAATTAATCTTGAAAACATCAAGAAAGATACGAAATACAATGAAAGTCTGAAAATATGAGAAAATCTGGAAAAAGAATAATTGGTAAATAGATGCATAGTACAAATCTAAAATATGTAATTAAGTTCCTGTATGGGTTTCATGGAATTCTATCAAGTGGTTAAGAAGGAGTAGTGGATACCAGGTGGTCACCATTTGGTTTGCATTGACCTACAATGACTAAATGTCAAAAATCTGAATAAAGAAATTATTTAAAATCAAAATTCATGGCCCAAATCTGCAATATGTAATTGAGATCATATATAAGTTTCACTGAATTATGTTTGGTGATTAAGGAGGAGTAGCAGATACCAGGTGGTCACCATATGGTTTGCATTGAGCTAAAATGACACAGTCCAAAACATGTCAAAAATCTAGAAAAAAAAAAGATTAATGGGAAAACAAAAAGCATAGTGCACATCTACAATATGTAATTAAGCTCCTGCAGATGTTTCATGAAATTCCAATTAGTGGTTTAAGAGGAGTAGTGGATACCAGGTTGTCACCTTATTGTTTGCATTGAGCTAACATGACAAAGTCCAAAACATGTCAAAAATTTGGAAAAAGTGAATTATTGGAAATCAAAAGGCGTAGTGCACACCTATAATATGTAATTAAGATCCTGCAGAACTTTCATGAAATTTCCTTCAGTGGTTTAAGCCGCTCTTACACTACACCGTATAGCACAAACGTATGAGGAACAGATGAAAATCATTTTTGTACGGTGATAAATATTTTTGTTCGTTCACGAATTACAGTGAAAACGCACAAAAACCGGAGTTAAACAGTCAGTACATCGTACTTACACAGTCCTGGTACCGAATAAACCGAACTCGCACCGAACAAACACCGGAACCATACAGGACGAGCACCGAAGAAAACGTATATTTATAACGGTAACATACCGAACGAGTACCGAATAAAACGAATGGCTAACGAAAACGTACCGTACGAGCACCGAGTAAAAACGAATTGAATAATAACTATGCAAAACAGTCGATTTTTCAAAAAGGCTGTCCCGAGTTCCTATCGTTGACTACGTTTTATTGTTTCACTTGTGCAGTTACCTAGTAGATTGTGGCATGTGATTGTAATTTTTGGCCATTGTAAGTGTTTCCTGTTATCTTTGCTATATTAAACATGTGTCTTTTGATCGCCCAACAATTATTTTACACAGATAATCATTGCAGCGAGCTTGACCAATTAAATTCATTTTCCCAAAATGTCACCGAATAGAAAAGCAAGAGAATGACATAAGGAAAGAACTGTCGGGTAATAGATACCATTATTCACTAACGACCCAAGGTGAAAATTCCAGTGAAGATACTCAAGACCAAGATCACAGTCTTTAGAGTAGCGGATGCTCTTAAACGGCGAGAAAACGGACATTTTTATTTTGATGTTTTTGGTATATTTTAGAAAAAATGTTACAATATAAATACAAATAAACAAACACTGCATAAGTCTTGCAATTGCTAAATTAAAGAAGCAAATTTAAAGGGTATTATATAGCACCTTCTATATTGG
This sequence comes from Modiolus philippinarum, assembly GCA_002080025.1. Taxonomy (NCBI): domain Eukaryota; kingdom Metazoa; phylum Mollusca; class Bivalvia; order Mytilida; family Modiolidae; genus Modiolus; species Modiolus philippinarum. The sequence continues at coordinate 5,961 of MJUU01039943.1, forward strand.
ATGATCACATGATAAGCAATCGTTTTAATTCGTTTGCCGATGTATTTAAGCAAAATAAAAATGGGCCACATTTCAAAAGGACAAAATATACGAAGAAAAAAATAATAAAGAAGACGGGAGAAAGGAACAGAAAGTACTAGTATGTCTCACATTATCGGCCTATTGACCTCCAACTAGGGGGCAACCAGATACATTCTATTAATATAGTGGTTCAAGTTTCTCTCGTTATTTTGGGTTTCCGTCAGGTTGCCTCATAGTTTCATTTCCTTCTGTTCTTAGCTGTATTTTTCCTCTTCTTCTTTTTTTAATATTTGATAGTGTGTGCTTATTATCTTTGAATTGTGGCCTACTTTGACGATTCTTTTTAATTACATGTTAATTATGGCCGTTGCACAACAAATATTTTTATAAATTCATTTTATTCTTTGCTCGTCCGGTTGGTTTCCGTTGTAAGTCCGGAACTCGAACGGTTTATCCGTTATCTCTTCGGTAAGAGTCCGTTTCACCAATTCAATCTACCGTACATGAACGGATGCAAGACGGACAGATACCGAATGAATAACTTATATACAACGCATGACAACCGAACAAAACGTAAACCTACCGTACATTAACCGGACATTTTGTGCGGTATATGTCCGTTACAAGTTTTGAACATGTTCAAAATTTTTCACCGTACAAAACGCAAATCACCGTACTTGTACCGTATTCACCGGATAAAGAACGGACGACAAACGTATATGAACGGAGACGAACGGATATAATTTATTTTTATACGTTCGACGTTAAGAGGGGCTTTAAGAGGAGTAGTGGATACCAGGTGGTCACCATATGGTTTGCATTGAGCTAAAATGACAAAATCCAAAATATGTCAAAAATTTGGAAAAAGTGAATTATTGGAAATCAAAAAAGCGTAGTGCACATTTATAATATGTTATTAAGATCCTGCAGAACTTTCATGAAATTTCCTTCAGTTGTTTAAGAGGAGTAGTGGATACCAGGTGGTTACCATATGGTTTGCATTGGGCTAATATGACAAAGTCCAAAACATGTCAAAAATGTTGGAAAAATGAATTATTTGAACACAAAAAGCGTAGTGCACATCTACAGCATGTAATTAAGCCCCTACATAAGTTTCATGAAATTTCCTTCAGTGGTTGAAGAGGAGTAGTGGATGCCAGGTGGTCACCCTATGGTTTGCATTGAGCTAAAATGACAAAGTCCAAAACATGTCAAAAATGTAGAAAAAAGTGAATTATTGGAAAACAAAAAGCGTGATGCACATCTACAATATGTAATTAAGCTCCTGTAGAAGTTTCATAAAATTCCAATCGTTGGTTTAAGAGGAATAGTGGAATCCAGGTGGTCAACATATGGTTTGCATTGAGCTGAAATGACAACGTCCAAAACATGTCAAAAATGTAGAAAAAAATGAATTATTAAGAAACAAAAAGCGTAGTGCACATCTATGGTATGTAATTAAGCTCCTACACAAGTTTCATGAATTCCCATCAGTGGTTTAAGAGGAGTAGTGGATATCAGCTTTCAGGTACGGAAAGACGGACGGAAGGACGGAAAGACGGACGGAAAGACGGACGGACACCATGAACACTATATACCTCCCGCAAAGCGGGTGGGTATAATAAAAGGACAAAACACAAACGTGAGCAACGAAAGAACTCGAGATAGCCGGATTTAGCTCACTGCTACACTGCCGCCTACCTCAAGGAATCTATTGGTTACAAAGTCAAGATAACACTTAACACCTACAATGGCCGTAAATTACAAGCACATGCCACAATCCACAAGGAACCGCAGTAAAAAACATAACAGACTTGAGGCAAACATAAATAACTTTAGAGGCTCAGGATAGCCGGAATTGGTACCGGCACTAGCAAAGGCTACCGGTAGGGTTACAACAGTTTATAGGTATCCAAACCCCCCTTTCTCTATCCCCTTTCCTATAGTATGATAAACATAAGAATAAAACCAAATACTGATAGACTTTGAACTCTATGACCACAATCTTGAAAAACAAATAAATGCTACTTTGCAGGTAAAACACTTTCGCACTACGGAAAAAAAAATCCTGAAGTGTTCAATAAGTAGACATCATAATTAAAGATGAGAGGCCAGTAAAATGTAAAATCTTCGGGTCATTGTAAAACAAAGTTATTTTAACAAAATCATGCAGAATGTCCCGTCAAAATCCCCTATTACGTAACAAATGTAAGTTGCTTTCCAGTTTTTCTGGATTTTTTTTTATCAGTCTTGGCATTTGAACAATATTTCCATAAAAACGAGGATGATAAATATCTTAGTAATTAGCTGTTTGTGAATCACGCAATATTTCGTTATCAAATATTCATATTTTCTATAGAATTTCTTAAATGTGCTTAACAATTTATGAAATCTCTTACATTGTTGTAAAGTTTTGATGTGATAGTAATAAGGTTACGTTCATTTAAGTCGCAAATAGTAGAACACGCCCCCGTCAAGAAGAAAGGGAAATGAAAATCATCCCTTTAATCATAAATTTTAGGTTTATTATACCAGAATCAAATATGAAAGTTATGGATCAAGAAAAGGGGCAGTATTTAGAATCATTGTATTAAGTTTAATTTCGCGTGGGTTGATGAATCGACATAATCTAAAAACGTGAAATTGTCAATAGTATTGTCATTGTTCCTGGTCTTGCGACATAATCTGAAAACGTGAATTTATCAATAATAAGGATATTGTTAATATACCTGCTGTTACAACTGAAAACTGAAATAAGTTTATCGCTATTTCAATCGATTCTTTCCAATATCACTTACAACAATCATTGTTCCTGTACTTGCGACGATATGATTAAGGGACTGGATCTTTTGTTTGACAACATTTATATGTTGGGTTGTGTGTTCTCGATATTGTCGAATGTTTTACGGATTTTCTTACTTGTCTCTCCATCTATAATTACTTCGGACTTTTGTTGTCACTTTCATTTGGCAATATCGTATCTTAACGGGTCATTGGAATTGTCATGGGTATATCATGCACCTCCTTTAGCTGATCTTGTTCAGTTCTGTTACTAACGAGACTTAAATACTACCCTTTACTGAATCTTAGTATTGTCATTAATATTACAGTAAAAGAAATTGTTAAGAGCTAAAGTCCATAAGGCAAAACAAAAGCAGGAAGAAACCATTGGAAAAATGGTCGACCGCAATGATCCTGACTTTGTACAAGCATTTCAAAAGAAGCGGTCTGTTAAACCAGCGTTATGGCGCGCAAAACAACCCCTTCCATTGCGGTAGTGTCCGGTAGCAACTCAACAGCAATTGCTATTGAAGGGCCGTAGACTGTTAAAAAGTATCAAGTAAAAACAATCTTGAATCAGAGTTCAGACCGAAACTTCAAGAAGTATGGTCATTTAGACGTGACTTTTGTTCCTACTTTCGGTCATTTTCATAATATGCTCAAATGTCGTCTAAAATCATATAACGTGGTTTCTGGTACGTGTTCTTCTTTGAAATAAAATCAATATCTGCCACATTTGTATGATTTCTGACATATTAGTTGTCGGACATTGCTGTAAATAGCATTTTGTGTCCATTTAAGCTAGTTTATAGTGTTTGAGAACAATGTAATGCTCGAATGACACTGAGAACAAAAAAAAATATTGTTGCGGGTGTGTAAACATTTGCCCTTCAAAATGGCAGTTCTGGAGGTGTTATGCAACACATTTTCACAAAAACCTGCAAAATTGCTGAATCTTCTATCTAAATGTATGAATATGGATTTGAATTGATTTTGTTATAATAGTTTATATAACAGACGACCTACTGAAACAGTTTTGGAAAATATTTGATAAATTCGCAAAATAGGTATGCAAAAGGAGTTTGTCTCTGCTGCAGTGTGGAGTCCGTAAAAAGATTCCCCGTGAGAGAGATGTATGCTTTATATACATTACAGTTATGGTGTACTTGTTTTTGAAAGAATTTCTCATATGAATGCACTATCATTCTTTCAAATTTTGGCTTTTTAGTTTTTTTTGTAATTTAAAATTGTTTTTCTGACCACCTGTTAATTGTGCCCACGTCTCATTATTTTATTTTGCCAAGTTTTCTTACAGTTGGCTCGATGAGTGCCCTGTGGTTGTTTAAATGTTGTGATCGTCCTCTACTGGTCTTTCTGTCGGGAAATTGATGACAGTGATTGTAAGAACACTTTGCCAGTTAAGTGTATGTTTGTTGACGATCCCGCATCCATGGATCAAAGGATAAAGAGACATGGATGTAGCGTTGCTCAGCAATTAGCAATGAATACCGCTCAAACCGGTGATAAAAATCCAATTATCTCCCTTGGGGAAATTTACCTCAGCAGCCAAGAAACCTATCAGGGGGCTTCACATGCATTAAGATTTTGCTTTGTTGTTTCTTTGCAATAAAAAACCCTAAAAAGCATTCCATAACTTTTGTGTCTTATGTAAGCTTTAGATTATGCTTTTTCCTACAATGATTTGACATATTCTTAAAATAATCCATTTGTCTTCATGTTCTTGTAACATTTTTACAATGACTACAACAATGCCAGGAAGTGATACTGGTTGTATTGAAAAAAAGATTTGAAAATGGATATGAATATGTACAAAATGTAGAAGTGATTGACAAAAAAAAATGTGACGATTATAATCTTTAACTTGATGTGGCCTAAAATACATGAACTTACCACATGTAGAAGAAGGTGTACTTTGGCTTTCTTTTGAAAGTCTGGTATATAGGTATGAATAAGTTGGTGGAACAGCCTGATTTCCTCCCGGATATCATCAATATCAGTGGGTGAAAATGAACTACGGTTCAAATTCTTTTGAATCTAAAAGGAAACATTTCTTCGTGTTTATTCGACTGTTTATATAACATATTTACAATTTTAACAATCATACTGTACATGCACATCATCAAGCTGTTATTATTGGCAGTCATTTAAACTATATAGATTATAACATGCCATTTATATCAGACCCATTGTCAGCCCTAGGTCAGAATATCAGGTCCAGAGCCGATATAGGCTCGAGGGTTGATTATGACGTGGATTGATAATGGATCTGATATGAAAAATTGCATGTAATGATATTTTTATCATATGTTTCAAACTAGAAATACATCTCAAATTTCACACGCTATCTCAAAAGTTAAAAAAAACTTTAAACGTCGAATTTGTAAAGACAACATTTTGTTTTTGATGCATAATTAAACATGAATTGAAAATAAAAAACATCAGATAATGTCACTAATAAGAAAAATTGGAATATTTGTATCTTGTATTTCATTTTGGTTTTCACCTTTAAATCTTGGTTTGATTAAGGAAGTTTCATTGTATTAATGTTCATCCCATCTTCAACAATCAATCTTGTTTAATTCACATTAATCCATTGTGGAAAATCTCACCGAGTGAAATTTTGATCTATTGCATACCGTAAAGCAAAAGCAGTCTTTACCTTGGCTAAACAAGTTATCATCAGAATAAAGTGTCTTTGTACCCCTGCATAAGACATATTCAATGGAGCTACCTGCAACTAAAGAATGACAAAAAATTCATAAAGGTTTTACAGAACCTAATGTCTCGCCCGCTCAGTACATTGTCATTATAATTTGGCCTATAGTTAGATGAGGTTGCTAAGTAGAATTTCAGGATATAACTATAGTCTTTTAGACTTTCATACCAAAAATGAAATAAAGAATTCTTGTATAATGACTGTTTTCAATGAAATGTTTGCAAAAAATAAATGGTTGCTAAGTAGAATTCAAAAAAATAACTGATCTATTAAAGTTTCCCAAAATTTGCCACAACTGAAATCCAGGATTTTGGAAATTTCACTATTGAAAATAATTATTCATACTGTAAGGAATTGTAAAAGATATGGTTGCTAGGTAGAATTCTAAAAAATAACTGGTCTTTGAGAGCTGCAGAAAATTTACAAAAATAAGAATCAAGATTTTTGCAATTTGACTTTTGAAAATGATCAATATAACTGTAAGGAATTAAAAAAGATATGGTTGCTAAGTAGAATTCCAAAAAATAACAGGTCTTCGAGAGTTTCAGGAATGTAAATCAAAACTGGAATCAAAAACTTTTGCAATTTTATTATTAAAAATCTTTGTTTGATTAAATTTTTGCATTGTTGCTAAAAAGAATTTCTAAAAATAGCTTGTCTTGAAGAGTTTCAAGAAATTTACCAAATTTGGAACCATGTTATTTAATTCTTTTGTGTTCAAAATTATGCTAGATACTTAAACATTGTTAAAATTTGTAATTAGATGCAAAAACTCAAAAATTATTGGTCTTGGACATTTTTAGAAAATTTACCAAAGTTGGAACCGGAATCAAAATTCCAACAGCCTGTTACGCATCTGCTCATTTTATGCAGGAATGTCAAATTTAATGTAATTCAATCAAAATTCAAAGACTCTATTCTACTTCTTAGCAACTATCATTGAATTTAAAGAAAAAACTAAGTAAAAATTTGCAAAAAAATACATAAAACTTTTTAAAAAATCCAATTTTTTTCAGTTTGAGATAATTTTCTGACCATCATCTAACTTTTGACCACTTTTTATGAAATTCCAATAATATATAAAATTTCATTTGACTTATAAAAAACTTTAGCCAGTGTTAAAATAAATTTCTTGCCAAAAAAA
>MJUU01039944.1:16059-39189 GCA_002080025.1 Modiolus philippinarum
TTCAAGAGCATGTGTTCGATACAGTGACTTCCTTGATAGAGCCCGGTTGCTCACGAATAGGCTACTTCAACAAGGATACGTTACCCAAAACTTGGAAGTCATCCCTCCAGAAGTTTTACGGTCGACATCATCATCTTGTGGACCGCTATGGGATATCTGTTTCCCACATGACAACAGATCTTTCCCTTTAAAGCTTAATTGTTGTTTCCTCTACCGAATTGTCTTCATTTTTCTTTTCTGTGCTGTACCCATGTTGTGTCTTTGTTTTTTTCTGATTTTTTTGTTTCTGGTGTTGCCATTGTCCTTGGATTGTTCGCTTTTAGATTGACGATTCAGTTCTCACTTACTTTACAATTGTTATTTAGAAAAACACCTGCAGTTATAAGTCTTTAAATCAAGGTCTTTTCAGTCTCTCCGATTTTCTCTGAAAAGATGGAGAGATAGTAGTTAGTGGAACATAACGACTGGATTATTCGGGTTAGTTCGGCTAAGAATGAAATAGGAATGAGCACAATCAGTGAAATAATTATTTTATAGACATCATTATGAAATATACTATCAAACTAAGTAGCAACGCACAAAAATAATCAATTACGAAATACCAGCCATATATTGGTTTCCTAATGTTTCAGCTTAGTCTAGTTTGAACAAACTGCTTCCCCTATATATTTCCGAGTCGATAAAAAGATCGTAAAATTGAAAGGCTAATCGGGATTGAGGTATAGACAAAATTGCTTGGTTGGATCATTCGGGTAAATGTAAAAACACATCAAAGTTTCTGAACATTCTCGCCAAAATGTTAGGGAATGGATGCTCCTAACAATGCTTATAAACTTAAAATGTTGACAGTTCGGAAATTTATGACTGTAATGGTAACGTTACATAAAACATATAATTTCGCTTTACAAATCAAATTAGAAAGACAATTCTAAAGATGTGAACTTTAAGTTGCTTTTAGATATGACTAAGGCAAGGCAAGAACCTCAAACCGAAGTTCAAACCTTTGGGTTATGTGCTGCGACTGAGAAAAGACTGTTGACTGTTGATTTTTTTTAATCTCTATTAACATATAATAGGAAGAAGGCAACAAGTCTTTACCAACCAGAACAATATGACCGAAAAGAGGAGGTGTAGTACAACTTGTCAAGACCCTATATTACAATACACAATATCGTAAGTAACCGAACATCAAGTAGCTGTAGTACCATATCTTGTAAGCGCAAACCCTCTGTAACTGTTCAACAGAATTACATGAAACTTTGTATGTAGCAAGGACATCATATATCATAAGAATATTGTGGTACAATTTGTTTAGTAGTTGGCCCATTTGAACTTTGAAATTTATAGGCGTTTTGACCATATGCTTTTTGTTTGACTTTTAAGTAAGGTATGACTTCTCAGTGATTTTTAAGAGTGATGGCATACACTGCACATAATGGGAGGGGGTATAAGTAAACAGCTTTTCACACAAGTACAAGTTTTTCCATTCAAATAGTGGAGGAAAGCACGGTTTGATGTATATTCGACATCCATTTCTAGTTGTTTATTTGTTTTGTCTTTGTTATGCTGTATCAATTTGTGTTGCATATGAATTGCCGTGATTTTCGATTTTTTATTTTGGAATTCTTTCTGTCATAATTTTTGCTTCGGTATTTGATTGCCGATGTACTCTTTAAACAGCATCACCCTTTCAAGTATTATGTGCTGCGTGTGCGTCAGTGCATCAGTAAAACAATGCTACGATATTAATCATTGTTTGATTAAAACGATAGACTTTGAGGACACCCCAGCACTCAGCCAGGTGGCAAGCCCCTCTTTGGCCTGGTTTCTGGGTACCCAAAAATAAAAAAAGTTTATACAGCTAAAAGAAAAAAAAGAAGAGTAGTTTAAAGGTCGTTGTGTCTTAAGTTGAAATGGCAGCCTTAAACGGGTCGATCTTTGTCATTTCCACCACATGCACAAGCACAAAATTTCCCCCTGTAAAACGAAGGGATAGTAAGAATATATGTAGTATTCCTTAGGTCTGTGTACCTGTCTGGAGCTTAGCGAGTGACAAGTAAAGGTAACTTTGGCAAGCTGCTCGAGATACTATAGGAAAGAAACTGCAACCAAGTGGTATACAATTTTGTAAATACATATTAGTCTCGGGCATGATCTTCTATGCCCTAGGGTCTGCCATCCTACTGTATTCATCATACTGCAAACTTCAGCATGAGGTAATAGTTTGATTTAATAACCTGGCTTTGCGGCGTTGGACCCATCTATAGCTTGTTCATGTGGTCCATTGATTGTAGTCCCATACACTTGGGGCATAGTTAAGTTTTGGGTGAACAATGTTATTGTAGGCTTCCTCTCTACCTTTGTGTTTTGTGTTTCGTTTTATAAATCCTAGTGACCTTTAAGCTGACCAACTTAAATTTTTAACATGTTTGTTTCATTTAAGATCAGATGAAATACTTACCCCAAAGTACTTGGCTTGATCGACAAGTTCAAGTACATGTCCATGTATATTGTGAACACATGGTATTGGTTTACCCGATGTCATTTACATTTACCTGGGTTAAGGTGTCTCAGTGGTATTATTCCGCCATTTTTGTCTAATAATTGTTCATTTAGGTTTCATTCATTTAGAAATTTAACAAAATAGTTATTTGAAATGAAAAAGAAAGTTCAAATGTATTTAAAATTTATATTACTAATCATTTTTATAACATTTTCGTTAGAAAAACGTGAGCTAAAACACATGAGCTTTAAATCTGTTGCTGAATTTACAGAACACAGAAAGTATTCAAGGGAGATAATTTCATAAAATATTTTAACAAAGATATCACTAGAGAAATTATCATTTTGCAATTTTTCTCTCTTATTTCAANTGCAAAGTATGAAAAAATTCTATAATAGATTTTTCAAACTATCCTCCCATATGATCATTTTCCCTATCATTTCTATGTAAAATCCTGAAATTTTCAATTTCATATTTTGCGCTTAAATGCACGGTGACCCCCAAATTTTATTTAACATTTTGAACAATAATACAGTTATGTTTCTACATAGAAAATTTTATAAAATTCTATAATATGAATTCTATAATATGAAAATTTTACAAAATTCTATAATATGAAATTAATACCCTGCAGACACCTTAAAGAGGTTCGCTCCTCATGTTTGGGGATTTCTGTCAGATTTTCGGAATTTCGGGTTTTATCAATTTAAACGAATTATAATTTTTTGCCCATTGACCCTTATTTTTTTCCATATTCTCATTTAATATATCTTTGTGAGCATTCTGTAAAAATTTCAGTGAATTCTATTGACTTTGTCACATTCATTCATAATCAAACATTGTTAATGTTAATCCTATGAAAAATCAGAGGAGTTTAGTTTCCCGCCAAATTTTCAATCACTTAAATCTCGAAATAAGATCATCAACCTATCATTTTTTTCCCTTTAAGTTACTTCTTTTTTCAATTTTCTATCAAGAAATCATGTTTATTTGAAATCTTATTTATTTCAAATGGAGTAGTGAATCCCTTTAAAATATCTCACTCTGTTTCCCAACATTGTAACGAATTTAGATATTCATGTAGTGCCTTGCCATAAATTTGTTAAATGAGAGATATAAGGCTGTATCATCTGCAATGAGTCTAACATTTGAAGTGGCCCAATTTGACAAGTCAGTTTTGTAGACGAGGAACAGGATAGGACCAAGGATTGAGCCATGGGGTACGTCTGATGTAGACTCATCTACTTTTACCATTACAGTCTGTGTCTACCCAGTATAGATTTTCCCTCTAATATAGCTGTAATTAATTGAGGATTTACCTTGTTTTGCTGAAATCTAGGAAGATGAAATCAGTTTGCTTACCTGACTGGAGATTTTTAGCTAGGTCTTCGATCAGCATAGCCAGTTAGATTTCTCAGGATATTTTCCTTTCTCTAAACCCGTGTAATAGGTCATAACGTTTCATCAAGGTGTTGGACTAGGAGGGATGCCATGGTGTGTTGAATGATTTTGTACAAGATACAGGTAAGAGATATAGATCGGCAATTATTAAATTACACTGCTTTTCTCTTATTTTAATATATAGGAGTAGCTCTTGCCTTGGTTCAATCGTTAGGCACTATCCCTATTGTTAGCGAGCCCGAATAGCCGGGGCTATATCCTGATAAAGTTCCTTCAAGACAATAGGCTTAATTTTATCACGGTCACTTTGTGGGGTTTTTAGATTTTTCAGGAACTTTACAATGCCTGCTACTGATGTGTTGAAATCCGGCATACTTATTTCCTTCAGTATGGTTACCTGGATCTATGAATTTACTTCGCTGAATGTGATTTTGGAGAACTTGATGACATAATCTTGTCCTTTAAACCTTAAATATGACTTGGTGGAGAAGACGGGCATAAATTCTTGATTAAGTTTGTTTCAAATACTCTTCTAATTCACAACTTAGCTTTAAAATTCTTTTTCCTGAATAACTAGAAACTAAAATGTTCAAAAACAACAGTACCAACAGTTATGATATTTTGAAAAATAAAAAAGCTAAAACCGAAGGAAATATTATTTTCAAAATACAATGTTGTAATATAAGAAAAATATAAATATTGAGCTTTCAGAAGTATTTTTCTTGCAACGAAACTTTTGCCTTCTCTTTTAATTATTACAGTAAAAAAGTATATGTCATCCAACTTTTAAAATATATAAATTTGCTCAATCATTTTCGTTAAATTACAAGAATTCAGTTGTCGTTCTTTCGAATAATGGATCCGGGATAGTAGTAAGGTTTTCTGCTATTTGGATTGAATGCAAATTTATTTATGTATCCACAATATATTAATTGAGGCATACTACATTCCTACGTCAATCGAAAAATTTACTGTCATTTGAAGTCGTAATTCACTTAGCTTCTACTGGAGGAGTAAGCACGAAACATTATACGTAGCTTCTACATGGTAAATTGTATGGAACTTGGTATTGTAAGCCCTGTTGAACATATACTTCTTATTTAACGATATGTAGATTCTAAAGTTACCTGGAAGTTTCCCACATATACTGGTAAATCTCTAATACTGCAGAATTCTACTGAAATACATTATGATTCTTTACCTACCCTTTCGGGAATTTAATTTTTCTACCGAAGTGCGTCCTTGTTTTACCAGCAAATTAGGTTTTTTGGGCTAGTCGTCTGTTCGGCGACGATCACTCATGGGCTCATCTTTCAAAATTACGTTTTGTCCCTTTTCCTTTTCAAGATTGAGGTCATGGAGTTTGTAGTCACGTGTATTTGGTTTTAACCGTATGTTTATTATAAGTCCGGTTGTCCTAAGTTCCTATCGTTGTTCACGTTTGTCTTTTATTTGTTTTTTTTTCTTGTAGAGGTCTTTGGTACATTGTGGCATGTAATAGTATTTCAGCCATTGTAAGTGTTTCCTGTTATCTTCTTTTATTTCATAAGGATCACAAAGTGATAAAACCTGATTTCAACAGACAATGGTACCCAGCGTACCAAGTAGTGCGTTAGTTATCTAATTCAGTTCTCATTTTTCCTGCAAGTTACTGTGGAATGGTAGGGGGTCACGGGTTGCTCTAGCATATTGTTCACAAACACTAAGCAAGAATAAAAACAAATAGTTCGAACAAAAGATAATATAACGAATGTAGGACCATTATTACTTTTTGGGGCTTCGTCGAGGTGTAAGCTGAAAGAAAAAAATTATGACAAGCTAAAATAGATTGAAAGTTGCATAGTTCTGCGTATTCTGGCAAAAAATATACAAAACTTACTATTACTAAACGATTTAATTCAACTATAGTTACTTCATAATCTAATTTTACAAAACAATGACAAAATTTGCATTTTACATTAATTTACAATTTTCATTGATACAAAATTCCTATTTCCAATCATCACACCAATTTTGTATCTGTCCTTGAAAATATATGTTTAAAATTCAAATAAGTACCACCATGCAGATAGTCTTTTTGTGCGTCAGTGGTCAGGTAAATTACAATTCACAATTATTCCTGTTTACTACATTTCTACTATTTGCAAAAAAAAAATTAAAATTATTCTTTCATTATAGCAAAAATAATTGACTAACTAAATTAACTTTCCTTCTAATTTAATATGATGACATACTGTAAACAGCATATAATCATTTCCATCATAGTTCTCTTTTTTCGTTGTTCAAAGTATTCTCATAAGTGAGGTAATTTGGTCGGTAGTAATCAGATTGGCAATAACTTCATCAAATGACTAAATACCAAAGTTACTGTGAATTTAAATTCATGCAAAATGCATAAATGAAAAATTATAGACAGAAATAACCAGTGAATTAACATTTTTTAATATTTCTTCTCACCATAATCGTAATTATTTCTGATTTTTATTTACACGATCAAATGAATATTTACTTGTGAAAATGGAATTTAAAATAATGACAGATAATGTAAGTTTTTGTTAAAAAACAATACATATCAAACATTAATTATGTAAAGTTGATACTACAAACAGCGCACAATAATGATGAGGTTAAATCATTTCTTTAGATCTGCATCTATTTGTTACTTTATTATGTCTATTTGTGACATGTCAGATAATTAAATACTAAGTAAAAAGAACGATTTTAAACTGTTAAGCATTGATGACAAATTTCATTGTTAATTAGGAATGCCAGAATTTTAAAGAAATAAGGAGGAAATATTTAGACAAGTTTTATTTATCAAGGCCAAATGTTATTAAATTTTAATAAGTTATTTGAAAGAAAAAAAAACAATTTAATAGATGAAATATGTAAATTAATAAAATATATAAACAAACAGGTTATATGATTTTTGAAATAAGAGACATGTATGCCATCTAGCTTAAGACTTTTCCTTTTCCTCTTGGCAGAAATTTGAAAAAAATGTCTACTTGTAAGATAATTAAACCTACATATTAGATAATTAGACAGAATTGTGGCCTTAAGTAAAGTAAATAACAAAATACCGAAATGACAACTAAAGGGTATGATTGGGCTAAACATTCAAAATATATTATTTCATAGGGCATGCGACTAACGGACGTGTACTTAAGTCACTTATTTGGTTAATTCAAAAGACTTACAAAAATAACAAGTTGGACAGATATATTATAAGTAATTGGTGTATAAAATGGGTATAATAACAATATTTCCGAACTGAATTGAAAAGACCCTAAATCCACGAGGCAAAAAGACAAAGCAGGTAGAAAACCACCGGAACAATGTCGACCACAATTTGTAAAGCTCATGTATTTAAGTTTAGTTAAAAAAATAATAAATGGTGAATGATCAAATGCATAATTTTTGTAATTGTTAAACAAATCTTCAGTAAAAGAAATGATTAAAAATGCATCAACATTCCAAAATGAAAGTTTTATAACACATCAATACCATTAACCTTTCAAAGGAAAATAGTTCAAATACCTCCGACAAATTTCCCCGCAAAATTTACCCCACGTGGTATTATTTTATGAAAAAAAGTATATCTGGTCATTAAAAAGTACAAGTATTTTAAAGGCGTTATTACACCCTTTCGATACACGTATATCTGTGAATTGTTTTTCAAAGTTTTATTCTCTTTTTTATACATTTTCAGTTAAGAAAAACACCAAAACACCAAACCAAAAAATAAAAAAAATGATGAGACAAAGGAAAAATGTTCTCCTGTTTCTTTAAAACACTTTTGACGACTCTCTCATATATTAAGAAAACGCATGTTGACATGTAAGCAATGAATCTTGTCCTCTCAATATTTACAGGTATTGAGTAGCTAGACCGATAAAGATATCTAAGTATGATAAAACACAAGAATCAAATTCGGCGATGACGTTTTATAAGTGAAGTAATCTAGCCCAGCATAGTGAAATGTCTGTTATGGTTATCTCACCCTGATTGGCTCATTCATACCACTATAAGATATACTTCCAAATTACCTCCATCATAGAATATTCTTGTAATAAGAATTATTGTATGATAGAGGTAGGCTGTAAAGAGTATAGCAATCACACACTAGAGTATTATTTTCTCTTCAAAATCAATTATATCTATCAGAAAATACTCTTGCAACAAAAAGTACTGTATGACAGATGTATGCAGTAAAGAGAATAGAAACCATACACACTGTCAGGGGCGGATACAAGATAGTGTAAAGGTTGGGACGTAAATCCTGAAAATGGTATGCAAACTTAGAGATTTTGTCATTAAAAATCCTGTTCAAATTTTCAAATATAATTTTAAAGATTTGTTAAAAATACAGATAAAGGGGCAGTAAAATACAGAATTTCATTTTTTTTCTTGCGTGAAAAAGGGAAAGTACCTTTATGCACCCTCGTAAATCCACACCTGTCTCTTATCATAGTAATATATTCTCTTCAAAGCAATAATACTCTTGTTATAAGAATTATTGTGTGACAGAGGATGGCCGTAAATAGAATAGCTACCATATATAAAATAAGCTAATCAGATGTAAAACAACATTACACCAATTCAACAAATGAAGTTATTACAAAATATTAAAACGAAAAATATCCTTTTCTATCATTTGGCACAAAATACATAGCAAAACATCTACCACATTGTAAAATCGGAAATTATCGTGACCTTTTGTATTATAGTTATTAAGAAGATATTGACCTAACATTCAAATAATTAAATGGTATAAAAAATCATATTTATACACAAAAAATAGAAATAATATTAGATTTAGTGAAGAGCAGAAGCTGAACGAGTTTGTTGTTGATAAATAGTAAGCTATATAAATTTGGCGGGAACCTGAAGACCTCTTGATTATTCAGTCTCCTAACACAAACGTTTTTCATGCAAAATAAGCATTGAAAAAATCAAAAAAAGGAAATTTTGGAAATTTTCACTTACGATAACTCATTATAATCAATTTCTTTCATATTATGAAAAGAAAATTGGGGTTCAATTGGCAAATAATTTCAATGTACTTAAATGGATAAAGGAGGTGATCTCGAAAAAGTTTGCTTTAGATTCAAAACGTCAGGTTAGGTTTACTTTCAGAATGTATCCCGTAAATGTAAACCTAAACGTATTTGTGTCTCTTACTTTTCTTGATTTTTTTTGTGATCAATTTTGTAATCAATCCTGACCACTGGATTACAAAGAATATGGATTCAATACATCCCACCCACAGAGTTCACAAGAAAAAAACATCGAATCATATCTGTTTCTTATCTGTCTTACATAACCACAAAAATAAAAAGGCAGTAATTTTCGATTTTACAAAACCCTGAAAATGTTATTTAGTTTCCATATGACCACTCATACATTATACATTTGTTTACTAATACAAATACATTAATGTGAATTATATACATTCAAATAATTAATAAATATCATTAATAATACATTGTTTCTAATCGTACATCTCCGCTATCTATGTTCACATTTCTTCATCATTTTAAATTCTCGCACTAAAAACTAAAACACAGTGCGACATTTCATTCAATATAACTAAGAGAGGTCAGGTCTTTTATAAAATATTGAAAACTGAGAAAAAAAACACCAAGACGTCTCTTCACATACTATTTACTCTCATGATTATTCTTTCAAAATTTATATAACACTTATATTCTTTTAGTTGTCTAATATCTTTTAACGTTTCTATTGTTAATATTGCGTTCCGGTGGTCTTGGTGAATTTAATTGCCATCGTCAATAAAGACAAAAAAGAAATTAAAAAAAATAGAATAAAGAAACAGGTATATATGGAAAAAATACGATTCGAACCAATCGTACCACACATTCACTTTACTTTCCCTAGACAGGAATGGCTTTCACTGATTAGTTTTTTTTCACTACATCTTAAGTCTGAGTCTGATATAGTTCTCCGGCTTCCTTCTCACTGTCTTATCATTTGTCTTTTTTGTGATGATTCTGTTTACTATGACCCATGGGCTGTTTGGTATTGTTTTTCAGGATGAAATCAGTGAACTCTGAAATATAGAATAAACACAGATAGGTATGGCTTATAATTACCAGGCAATGGTTTTATATGTAACGTGTGAAGATGACAAAATAGACTATATAGTGATTTTTTTTCAGTAATTTCTATGTATTTCATATAAAAACGTGTAACTTATAGTATTTTAATGGCAGCACGACATTTTTGTCTGCAAAAATTTTTTACTGGAGAAAAACTCGAAATCAAATATATTTTGGATATGCATCACACTTCATTGTTACGGTCGTTTTTAGATCTTTCATGACGTCATAGTGTTAAAAAATAAATATACTAGCGACCCATTTTCTTATAGTTTTTCTGAAGTTCTGTTTATGTATTTGTGGATGTGTTTTGAATGAATTATACATAAGAGAAAATATAACAGATTTTTTTTCAAATTTGATTTGTTTTGAAAAGTTCAAAATTAGGGCTTTCCAATTGTCTTGGGAGGAGATACTGCTAGAGGTTGTCTGAAACGACAGCTATCCCCCCACTCCCTGTTTGACACAGAAAACAGTTATTTTATACACCCTGGACATACTTTTTCTAAAAATTTTGAAATCAAAGAATTGATTGTCGTTACCTTCACTAACATAATTTAGGATATATGGTTGTTAGGCAAAATAAAAAAAAAACTAATGAATAACTGGTCTTTGGGACTTTCAGGAAATTTACAAAGATTGGAACAACTTTTCAGAAATTTGTTTTTTTACAAAACACTTGTCAGAATATAAGATTTTACGCCAAAATTAAAAAAAATATATGTGTTTTTGACATTTTCAGAAAATTTACGAAAATTGAACCCGGAATCAAAATTGAGGATTACCTTCAGACAATTGTGGCTAAGTTAAGTTCAAAGCAAGCTTCTGGTTTCATAGCAAGTCTTTAAATGTGGTCGTTTCCGGATTAGGTAAATACTTATCAGACACTTTTGCAGAGGACAATCTTGGCTAAATTAATGAACAAAAATTGCTAAATTAAGTTGTAATCAGGCCTAAATGTTTGCAATTACTTCTAATCGGGCATGTAGTGTCAGATAATTTTTCTTTGAATGTTTTTTTTAAACCAGGTTCAATGTTAAGCATGAACCACGCTGGCGGACATAGTGGATTTCCATTTTGAAGGCTTCGAAAATAATACCTGGCACCCCAACCATTGTTCCTGTCAGGAGGGTTCGTAGGTTAACATTGTAAAATGATCTTTTATCAATGTGTAAGCCCAATCAAAACAAAATTTAGACGCAATGGTTCTCAGATGGCAAGGGACCAATTACGGACTCTTGTCCAAGTTTGATTCTAATTAGCATGTAGTATCAGGGATGAAGTTCCACACATTTGGTTCAAGGATGAACCTCTTGGTTGGACTACGGAACCACCAGATATAATACATTGTATTTTCACTTTTGGTTAAGTTTGATTATCATTGGACAAGTTTTAGAGATGAAATGTTTGAATGTGCATTGCATAGAGTCAAACGTTGAACTATGTTTGTGCATTGCATAGGGTCAAACGTTGAACTATGTTTGTGCATTGCATAGGGTCAAACGTTGAACTATGTTTGTGCATTGCATAGGGTCAACCGTTGAACTATGTTGTGCATTGCATAGAGTCAAACGTTGAACTATGTTTGTGCATTGCATAGGGTCAAACGTTGAACTATGTTTGTGCATTGCATAGGGTCAAACGTTGAACTATGTTTTCCGCTGGCTACAATAATGGATGAGCTGCGGATTGGTTAAATATTTTTAATGGACAATATTAGTAGTTTGGTTTTAGTAATACTAGTAGTTGCTGGGAACAAAAACAAAAAGATTTAAATTGGTTAATATAGGGTCTAATGGTCAACTATTGACCCCTTTTGCAGTCATCTTCGCTGAGATGAAGGCTTGTTTTGTATCTTTTTTTATAGAACACTTACTGACAGACATTGTAGCTCAGTTTGGTTCTAATCTGTCTTTTAGATTTCAAGAACAAACATTTAAAAATGTTTCTCATAGGTCCAATATTAAAAATCGTTTCACTCTGATGGCCCTCTGATGAGATGGAGACCCGTCGGATACATGTTCTGAAAGATACTATCGAAGTCTTTATCTAACTGGACTGGAGATACTAACCTGACTGATACCTTTTTATATGTATTGTTTGGACAAAATTTGAATATAATTGGATTTGGTATTTCAGAGAAGATGTTTAATGGGTTTTAACTGAATCAGATGAATATTTCTATTGGCGGATATCTTTGAAAAGGTTCATACATAAGGTCTATTGTGCTACATTAGGTTCTGATTGGATAATAAGTTTCAGGGACGATTTTTGAATTGTTTTCACATAGGTGTCCATGTAAAAAAATGTTGCCCTTCCGTGGTTAGCTTAGATCGTGAAGGACCTGTCCGATACGTTTTCGATTAGCTTGGATTTGGAAGGACCTGTTTGATACAGTTTCGATTAGCTTGGATTGGGAAGGACCTGTTCGATACAGTTTGAATTAGCTTGGATGCGGAAGAACATGTCCAATACAGTTTTTAAATTCGCCATGAAAGGATTATTTGGGTCAGGTTTAGTTAAACTGACCTATTAGCTTCAGAGCAGAAAAAAAACAATGACAGACGACACACATCAAGTGAGGCTAACGTCTGACCCTGGCTACACCTTAATGAGCTAGAAACTCCAATGCTTAATTCCCATTTGTCTTGATACATCCATTCAGCATGAAAGGCCAAGACAAAAGCATTGCCTGCTAAGCTCATGTCGTCGTGCAGCATTTTCAGAAGCGGACCATGTCAGTAAACAGCAATGGTCTATAACCATTTTTCCTAACAGCCGTTCATGTGTAAAACTAAGGTCACAGACTGCATGCATCTGTCTTCCAAAGAAGCATCATGAATAGTTATTGGTTAGCTTGGGACATTTCAGCAGGTAGTAATGAACTGTAACCATTCTTCACGACTGTGCTGCTCATGGGTTAAATGTAGGTCACAGACAGTATCAGAAGCATTTGTTGTAGCTCTCATCTCTAGTTGTATCATGCATACCAAATGGTTGAAGTTAGGACATATAAGTAGCCGAGGATTAACTTTAACAAGTCAAATGAAGTTACCCATGCATAAAATGTAAGTCACAGACATCATCCAAGTTGCCTGTGCAAAATTAGGTCACAGACACCATCTGGAACTTACATTCCAGCTGTCAGCAAAAATACATCATGCATACCAATACGGTTATTGGGGATATGTCAGTAAGCAGGTATTGAATTTAACCATTCTACTTTACCTAGTCGGTCATGCGTAAAATATAGGTAACAGGCAGCATCTGAAGCATGAACTCTAGCTGACAGTCAAAAATACATCATGAAAACCAATATGGTTTATGTGGCACATTTAAGTAAAACGGTAAGCAGAAATGGAATTTTTGCATTTCAAAAAAAATCAAGTCGCTCATGCATAAAATGTTGGCCACAGACGGCATCTGGGGCATTCATTCCTGCCGACATCCATAAATGCATCAAGCATACCAATACGGTTGATTTGGGACATGTCAGTAAGCAGGAATGGACTTGAACCATTTTGCCTTATCAAGATGCTCTTGCGTAAAATATAGGTAAGGATGTCGTAAATTCTCATTCAAAGATCTTCTCTGAAACAAATGGGCCAGTAAGAAAAAAGAATGGTCACAATAGTCCTTCGGCGGCTCCATTCTTCATCCAAAATGGCTGCTATAGGGGAATGCATTTTAAACCTTGGGCCCTACGAAAAATGCATTCAAAAATCTTATCCTCAGAAAATACCTGTCTAAATTAAGCCAGACTTAAAAAAATGTATCTGACAGGATTGTATTCCATCCAAGATTTCCAACAAGGAGCTTGCAAATGAACCTTATATATTCTCTTCAAAATAAGTATCCAATACGTCCATACCTTATTCATGATGGCCACGAGCGGGAAACATAGTTTAACATTTGACCCTTTTGAAAATGTATTCAAAGATCTTTTCATAGAAACTACTGGTCCAATAAGAACCAAATTTAGTCATAATGGTCTTTTATATGGTCTCTTCCAAAAATATATCTGAAGTATCCGTACCTTTTTCAAAATGGCAACCTGCTGTGGAGTTGAATATTGTACACTATGGAAAACACATTCAATAACCACAGAATACAAGTTGTCAAAATACATTCAAACTTTGTAATAATGGTATTTAGAAGTTCTGTTCCAAAAAATACCCGGCAGGTCTATACCTCATCCGAGATGGAGGATAGCGCGAGACATAATTTAACCTTGGATTCCATTTACAGAATTTTTTCTGCAAACCACCAATCCATTAGAAAACAAACCTTAACAGAACAGTCTTTGGTTGGCATTTTTAAGCAGCATGTCTGCATTCAAGGTGGTAATCAGCTGGGGACATAGTCTAGCAATGGACATTATTAGAAATATGTTTAATATGTTATGTCAGCTATGGTCCAGGAGTGAGATACATGATCCTTAGAGCCTCTTGTTTCTAAACAATTTCATGTACATGAGTTGCTAATTTAAATACTTTCATGATTTTGTTGGTCCATGTCTTTAAACAGTTTGATTCCACATTTATACTGAACGGAAGTCGTTCATTTGCAGATTTATAGAATTGTAATTACGGAAAGTCGAATTTCCACATTTATTTTTTTTACGGATTTATGTGTGTGTTGAACATATAATGTTATTGTATATTTCCTCATAATAATTTGGAACTTTATTCTGCTTTTTAAGTGAACTAGTATAACTGGCCGGTATAGACCACTTTTTATTATCATTAAGGATTGTAACTCTTCAGGTTTTTGAAACTGTCTATGACTTTCGGAATTCTCATATTTTATCCATCATGATACATTAGAAAATTTTGTACACTGACCTCAACTTTTCTTTTCAAGATATATTTGTATACATCTTGAATACTCTTCACAAAATTTGATGAATTTTTAGCTCGCCGGGACGAATGTCCGGAGAGCTATTGTAATACCCCCGGCGTCGGCGTCGTCGGCGTCAGCAAAACTTTAACCTGGCTTGTGGAATTGAAACCTGAAGAGCTAGGATGTTGATATTTGCTATGTGACTTCCTTGTGATAAGAACTTTCTTCTGGTACCATATTTGTAGACATTTTGACCTTGACCTTATCCTGAGGGCAATTTTTAAAAAACTTTAACCTTGCCTCTAGAAGGTAGGCTTTTAGTGGTAGGGTGTTTATATTTAGTATGTAACTTCCTTATGATGAGAGCTTTCTAGTGGTACCATATTTGTAGACATTTTGACCTTGACCTTGCCCTAAGGGCAATTTTTGAAAAACTTTATTCTTGCCTCTACAAGGTAGGCTTTTAGTGGTAGGGTGTTCATATTTGGTATGTAACTTCCTTATGATGAGAGCTTTCTAGTGGTACCATATTTGTAGACATTTTGACCTTGACCTTGCCCTAAGGGCAATTTTTGAAAAACGTTAACCTTTTTAGTGTTAGGGTGTTTATATTTGGTATGTAACTTCCTTATGATGGGAGCTTTCTAGTGGTACCATATTTGTAGACATTTTGACCTTCACCTTTCCCTGGGGACAATTTTTTTAAAAACTTTAACCTTGCTTCTAGAAGGTAGGCTTTTAGTGGTAGGGTGTTCATATTTGATATGTAACTTCCTTATGATGAGAGCTTTCTTCCGGTACCATATTTGAAGACATTTTGACCTTGACCTTGCCCTGAGGGCAATTTTTTTAAAACTTTAATTTAGTTTGTTAGTGGTAGGGTGTTCATATTTGGTATGTGACGTTCTTGTGATGAGAGCTTTCTGATGGTATCGTAGTTGTAGACATTTTGACCTTGACGTTGCCCTTAGGGCATTTTTTTAAAAAACTTTAACTTTCTTCTAGAATTAAGTTGTTTAGTGATAGGGTGTTTATATTTGATATGTGACTTTCTTGTGAAGAGAGCTTTCTATTACTTTCAAATTTATTGTGCATTGAGGTTACTGGAATCCCCGGCGAGCTATGTTGTCCTCTGACAACTCTTGTGTCATATATCTTCATTGTGTTTCAAAGGTAGATTGCCTTACTGCCAAATCCTATGAAAAATCTAGAGGAGTTCGGTTTCCCGCCAAAATTCCAGGCACTTATATCTCAAAAACGGGCACACTGACCTATCAATGTTTTTTGCTTAAAATGATGTATGATCGATGTTCTGATAAATAAAGATACCAATTTTAAAACCTTGATATAATGAACTTAAAGAGTGACCATCCTTAAACAGCAACTTCCGTATTATGTTATTTTTAACACTTACCGTTGATAGATATTTTCCCATCGTCATTAATATCTACTGCTTTAAACATTAAAGTCATTTCATCTTCTGTAAATGTCTCTCCCAAACTTGTACAAATTCTTCTCAGCTCTTTAATATCAATGCCTCCACTATTGTCTTTATCAAAAAAACCAAAGGCTGCTCTAAGTCTGTCCCCTTGGTGTTTAGGCCGTGATTTTGGCCCACGTATTTCACTCATTAATCGCACAAAATCATCAAATTCAATTTTGTTGTCCTCTGAAATGTTACAAACTTGTGCATTAAAGTTTCGTCAATAACCGATTTTACTAAAACTTACAATATCTAAATTTTACAAAATTATGTTTGAAACTAACGAGTATCTCTTTCATGCACAGCTCTGTTCTCAGCTGAAATTTGGCTTTTCTATTTTGCTCTTTGGTTATTTGTTCTCTATCAGCTTTTACACATCTTTCGGTTGATAGACTTCCAAATGTTTTGGTTTGATCTGCACTTATGAGATATAACTTGTCGAAATGCGCATATCCAGAAAGTAAATTCACAGCATACATCAGTCACGTGGTATAACAAATTGAAGACACATTTTTACAACCCTCCAAGTGACAACAAAATTGCCGAACAGGGAGTAGATATCATTGCTCCCTACATGCATACAAATTAATTTCACCTGTTATATATGTAAATTAAAGAGGGCATTTTGTTTTTGATACGGACTCCATCACGGTCAGTATCAAGCAAATCCATTTGGTCGAGTTTGATGCGTAACGCCTTGATAAAATCTGTATTAAAAATAGTCTAATATTTCTGTCATCGGTAATCACAACATGACTAATTATTTGAAATAAACTGAACTTTCTTTTTAGCATAGTTACTACATTTTATTGCAATAATTAATATGTATTCTTTATCTGTTCATAGCAAGGCGCACTTGGCGTCTTGACAGTGCTTTTCGAGATAGGAACTTTTGTTTAATTGAAGGCGGAATAGATCTCCTAAAATACCAGTGAGACGGAGTGACTGGATTTTTGATCTATACCACATAAAAAACAAAATATTTTTGAAATTGATGCATGCACTCCTTATTATTGTCTCTACATGACATTTTAATTGACGAAAAACAATTAACTTGCAACGCAATATAAACCACCCTCAGCTCAACAGTGTTCATTAATTAGTGATTCCCTCTCAATGTATTGATGTATTGATTTTTTTCGTAAAGTATCAGAAATGTATTCCGGTTTGAACATGATTCTAAAGTCCGGTATTTTCTATCGATATCACGGCCTGTTCAGTGATACTGACATTACAAAGCAATGCAAACCAAAGCCATTTCATGCAAGTTACCGATAAAGCTGTATACAAAATACAACGTCAATATCTAACATAGTGCTGAAAAGGGTTTCAGACAACTGTGAAATATGTAGGGCAAAAAACTCAAAAGTCAAGGGAACTCTATATATAAACTCTAATTTTAACACATCTGGATATGGCTATATCATAAGGCCAAGTCAAGATATCAAATTATATTGAAAAGAATCCGGTAAAGTATGGTTTAATTGGCTTCAGTAATTTCAGAAGAGAAGATAAAAATGTGATTTTTGACACAGGGTCCAATGTTTAACCTAAGTTCCGCACTGGTGGTTCTTTTTTGTGTCGTATCGAAACAAAATGAGGTATCTTGGTAAAGGATCTTCCATCATTCCTCATGTTTCTGTAAAGTTCGCTTAAATTTGCTTTAGTGTTTTCAGGGAAATTAATGAAAATTTGATTTTTCCCATAGGGTGCAATGTTAAGCCTAAGTTCTGCGCTGGCGGCCATTTCTTGTCGGATCAAAAAGGAAATGAGCAGTCTTTGTGAAAGACCTTCGTTATATCAACCTGTAAAATTTGGTTGAATTTGCTTACTTGATTTCAGGGGAGAAAATAAAAATGTGATTTTTTTTTCAATAGGGTCCAATTTTAAAGCTAAGTTCTATGTCAGCTGCCTTTTTTTTGTCGGCTCAGAAGGAAATGGGCAATTTTTAAAGCACCTTCCATACATCATTCCTGCACAGTTTGGTTGAATAAGCTTCAGTGGTTGCAGTGGAGTTGATGCAAATATGTTTAATTGATGGACGGACGACAGGCGCAAAGAGATGGCAATAACTCATAATGACCATTTAGGTCAGGTGAGCTGAAAATCTGATCCTTACATGACCTCAAAATGTTTACCATTTTATCTGCACTGAAGAGACATAAGTTGTCGAAATGCACATATGCAGAAAATTAAAATTCACAGTAACTTCGGAATTAAGTTATAAAAACATATTCTTTTATAATGCGGCAGCAATATCTATTTCTTACACAATTAGATATTTCTGGTATCTAAAGGCTACTTAAAACTTATTTTCAAGTAATGACTTTCATGCTGCCATTTCATTGGCCTTTCATAAGACATGATCACTTTTCAGAGTTGGGAGAATACAGCAGAAGAGTTTTCACTTGGTTTGAATTGTACATAGTATGTTATCGTCTCTCTCCTTCTTTAAGGGAGTATGAGTGTCAGAAATTTTGTAATTAGAATTTCAATTCTGACCTTTTGTTTTGAAGAGTACTAACAATGGAACAACTTAAGTAAAAAATTTTGAAAATCCATGTAGGAATTTTTTAGATATAAGACGTCAAAATTTTGGCGGGAAACAGATCTCGCTAGAGTTTTCCTTCAATTTGAATAAGATGTTTATAGGGCTTTAAATATATGAAATTATAATTGGAAGTTGATTAAATTTTATACACAATCTATTTTATGTATTTTAAAGTGACTTATGATCCATGAGCAAAAAACTTTAGCACTGTTTGAATGATATAGAATGCTTCTGAAATCTGACCCTCGTACTCCCTTAATTACAAATAATAAAAAATATTGTATCATCTTACCAAGTATCTAACTTATATATGACAGCATTTTGTCTTTCAAC
The DNA here is from genome assembly GCA_002080025.1 of Modiolus philippinarum. NCBI lineage: Eukaryota > Metazoa > Mollusca > Bivalvia > Mytilida > Modiolidae > Modiolus > Modiolus philippinarum. Next base: position 35,295 of record MJUU01039944.1, read on the forward strand.
AATAATCCAATAATTTATAATACCTACTGTTCTTATGACATTTTTTAGTGTAGTCCTCTATTTCTTTCTTTGAAGGATTTTCTCCACATGCTCGTATCAAGATGCCAAGTTCTTCCGCACATATACTTCCATTTTTGTCCTTATCGATTAAGTCAAAGGATTCTCGAAGTTCTGAAAAGGTCAAAATATTTTGTCGAATTTATTTTTTCTGTTCCAATAAGTAAGTATCAGATAAATAAACAATTAGCAGTTGAAACTATCTCTAAATATGCATCTACCAAGTAACCATAGATTATTGTCACTGTCAGCTAAGCACAAAACTTTAATATGAGTCACTCACGTATGAAAATAATGTAGACGAAGGTGACCTAATTTTTATCAGGATCCTTGAGATTATCAAGGTGCATCTACTGAAAAATTATTCCTCTACTTTATCAGGGCTTTGAAGAAATATGTACCTGAGTCATTCATGCAAGTAATGTAGGTCAAAGTGAATTACTTTTAGTCATGAACATCTCGTCTATCCAGCACACATTCATTTACAAAATATTATTCCTATTTCTGCTCTTGTATCCGAGAGCTAGCTTGACTTTAAGGCTAACGTTTACCTAAATCACTCATGCATGACATATATTTCAAAACGACCTAACCTGATCTTGGAGAGTTTCAGGAAATTAAGCACAATTTTAAAGATTTATGTAATTTAGCTATTGAAGTTGGTGTTTTCACAAAAAGACATTCAAATATGTATGGCTGCTAGGGTAAATTCCAAAATTAAATGGTATCCGAGATTTTCCGATTTTTTTTTTTTGCAATGAGTGTTTGGAAAATGACTATTTTTACTGAAAAGAATTGAATTCACATTATTGCTAGGTAAAATTTCAAAATGGAAGTGGTCTTTGAGAGTTTCAGGAAATTTACTGAAAATGGAATCAAAATATTTTTGCAATTCAGTAATTGAAAATTTGTGTTTTGAGAAAAAGGATTACACAAAATTATGGTTGCTAGTGTAAATTCCAAAAATTAAACGGTCTCGTATCCTTTCGTAAAAAGAAATAAATAAGAGATGTTCAAGGAAATTTATCGTAATTGGAATAAAGAATGTTTGCGATCCATGTTTGGAAAATGACTACAGTTTCTTTCACTGAAAAGTATTGAATTAACATTGTTGCTAGGTAAAATTTCCAAAATTAGTTTCAGGAATATACCAAAATTGGAATAACAAATTTTTGCATTTCAGTTATTGGAAATTAGTATTTTTACAAAAAGAAATTCAAAAATGTATTGTTGTTAGGTAACATTCCCAAAATTAAATAGTCGAAGTGAGTTTCAGAACATTTCCCAAAATTGGAATCAAAGACTTTTGCAATTCTTTTTGAAAAAAAATGGCTGTTTAAACATAAAGGACCAAAAAGAGATGTTTTGGAGAATTTCAAAAATTAACATAATGAGCATTAATCAAACTACAGAATGTGTCTGTAAGACAAGGATGCCCCGTCAATAAATTTATCGCAACAGATTAACCAAAGTTAATCATTCATAAAATTAAGTTCACTGTAATTGAATTGTGATGAAATGAAAAATTTAACCAAAGTCGTTCAACCATAAAATGTAGGTCATGGACATAAAGTTGTTGGTGAAATGGGTAGATCTCCTCAAGATGAATGTAGCAGTGAAATATCATGATGCTACAATACATAGTAGTTGACAAATTGACTTAAACGCAAAATCTAACCAAAGACACTGAAGCGTGAAATGTAGGTCAAAGATACCAGCCAATTGTCAATGAATTAAGTAGTACTCATCAAGGCAATTATTTTGATGTAACATCATTGTCCTATAATGTGTAGTTGTTTAAAAATGGACTTTATCGCAAAATTTAAAGTCACTGAAGCGTAAAATGTGGGTCAAAGATACCTAATTGTCACAGATTTGGGTAGCACTCATAAAGGCAATTAATTTCCTGAGACATCATTGTCCTATAATGTGTAGTTGATGAGAAATGGACTTTAACGCTACACTTAACCAAAGTTGCTGAAGCGTAAAATGTAGGTCAAAGATACATAATTGTCAATGATTTGGGCAGTACTCATCAAGGCAATTAATTTGATGAAACATCATGGTTTTGTAATGTGTAGTTGTTGAGAAATGAACTTTAACGCAAAACTTAACCAAAGTCAATGAAGCGTAAAATGTAGGTCAAAGATACCTAATTGTCAATGATTTGGGCAGTACTCATCAGAGCAATAAATTTGATGTTACATCATTGTCCTATAATGTGTAGTTCTTGAGAAATGGACTTAAACACTAAACTTAACCAAAGTCACTCAAGCATGAAAAGTAGGTCAAAGAGTCAAACGGCCTAGTGAACTCTGTAGTACTATCAAATATCTACCTACTGACCTAATATTATTGTTCTACCTTTTACAGTTCTTGAGAAATGTACTTAAATGCAAAACTTATAACCGGACGTACCGACGTACGGAATGACGGACATGGGTAACACGATATGTCCCTTCCACAATCATAAAATTAAATCCAATTTACCTTACCTTGAACTCACAGCATCTGTTTGGCACCAAAATGTTGCAGTTTATGTTATGTTGTATCATTATACAAAGTTTTATCAAGATATCAAACTTCCTTCAAGGTTAACTACTTTCAACCTAAACCTTAACCTGTAGTTTTACTCTATTTAATTGAACTGACTGGCCATGGGTCAATTATATTGGGATTATTCCTTTTAAACTGCCTAAAAGACAGAAAGTCACGCCCAACCTTGTTCAATAAATTTGAGTAATATATCAAATATTCAAAGTCAATGACACATGACCTCGAGGAAATAGCATCCGTTTCCTTTCAAAATGTTGCAGTTCATGTCATTGTTTATCTGCATACAAAGTTCAGATATCAAACCTCCTTCGACCTAAACCTTAACCTGGGCATTACGGACGGGCGTACGGACGGAAAACATACCCAAAACTGTATACACCTCCTACTTCGTAGGCAGGGCATAAAAAACCATTTTTCCTCTACCTTCGCTACTATCTCAGATCTAGGCGCAGAATTTAACATGGTCACTAATGCATCAAATGTAGGGCAATGTTGCCATTTTTTTAATGAAATTCGTGACTATTGAAGGCGAATATACTGACGAAATAATGTTCCTTTATCCTTTTTCATCTCCGATCTGGATCAAGCAAGGGATGTTGCTTAAATACTTGTATAAACACTAAATCCATTTCTTTTATTTGTTCTAATGGGTGTGGTATTATAACAAAAGCATGAAACAATTGGCAAAATGTTCTAAAAACTACTGTCATCTGTTGCACCGCAATAGATCTACAAAGACCACAATAAAACAGGGCAATAATTGATATTGTTAGAAAACTTGGTACATGTAACTTATTGATGAAAATTGTAAAAAAAAAACATTATCCTGCTGTCTTTAAATTCTGATAGTTTGGTCTTCTAACTATCGCCAAGGCGGGAACTTCAGATATGTCTTTCTTCTAAGTAGCCATCAAGGCGGAGTACGTCTGATATTTTTGTCTTCTAAATAGCCGCTAAGGCGGATGACTTCTGATATTTTAGTCTATATATTATAAAGTCCTATAAATAGCCGCCAATGCGGAGGACTTCTACTATTTTGATCTTCTAAATAGCCGCCAAAGCGGAGGACTTTTGACATTTCTGTCTTTTAAATAGGCGGAGGACTTTTTATGGCTGTGATTTTTTTCACTCAATTATGTATGGTCATTATCGTCCCTTCCCTACAAGTATAACGGAGCTAAAAAGTTCAAATAAAGCATCATTTTAAAGTTTCTATTATCAAATGAAGTGAAACATAATTTATTTTACTATAGCATTCTGTTTAAATATCAAATAGAAAAAA